>JAAGAY010135424.1:0-77634 GCA_011801015.1 Ardeotis arabs
TGGTTTTTTTTTTTTTTTTTTTTTTTTTTTTTTTTTTGGGTGTTTTTTACTTTGAGAATCCTTTATCAGCACAGTATCTCTCACTTCAGTGGAGTTAAACTAAAGATCTGGCCCTCAGTTTCACTTTTCTGCAGAATCCCAGTGTAAAGCTTTTGTTTCATGCTATGTGTAGGCCAACCCCTAGATGGAGACCTTATTGCAAACTCACACACAGAGCTGACCAGGCAGTGCATTATAGTGTTTCCCTTGCACAAACGTGTAACTTTCTCAACTAACACACATTCAGAAGTTACTTGCGGTTAACTGGATACTGATTCTGAAAGTTGTTTTTTCAAGCATTATATAATCATAAAAAAACTGAATATAACACTTCCCAGCTTCCTAATTTTCTTGTTATTGACCCTATCAGGGAGTCTTGTAAACTAATTAACTCTCCACATTAAATGTTAGATATCCTCTCATAGGTATTATTTTATAAAATAATTCCTGTAATTTTTAGTTACTCTCCCAGTATTATTGTAATACAGAGTCCATCTCTTACTTATTCCACTGTAAAGATAGAATCACTGTACTGAAGTCTGAATTTGTTCAAGGTTTATCCTTGTCAAAATAAAACTGCAGTTTGCCAATCTGCATACTTAACAATCAGCTATGTCTCTAAGGGAAGAATGTACTATTTCATGCTGTGTTTAGATCAAATGCTTGCCCATTCAATTCATGGACATGAAGTTTCAAATAGTTTGGTTAACTATCTCACTATTACCAACCTTGGATGCCTGAGGAATGGCTACCACGTGCTGCAAATCAAGTACTCCTTTGCAGCTCCTTGTTCCAGCTGTAGCTTTATCTAGCGTGTTATCTCTTGTGATATTTAAGAGCCAGGTTAATGGCCTTTTGTTTGGAATCCATCAGGAATTATTAAATTGTGACAAAATTGTTAAGTTTCAGTGTGGGTTTTTGTTCATATTCCTTTTTTTTTTTTTAACTCTGATTTGGGTTTCAGTTTCATTTTCTGCATCTTTGCCTTTCAGTACAAGTGGGGGGGTTTAAACACAGCCTATAAGAAAATCATAATTAGTGGAGAGATTGACAGGGAAGAAAATAAGGTTTGAATGATACATAAAATTAGAAATAAGACAGTGACTAACATACTTCAAATAAGAGATTCTTGGTACGGCCAAATAACTTGAAACTAAGGTGTGTTCCTGCATATTTATGACTAATATTTTCTGTCAAGATTTCAGTTAGTTCTAACTGGAATATAGATTTGAACCCTTTAGTGACTGCTAAACAAGCCTACAAATTAGCTCAATGGAGTTTTTAGTATTTAGACATTTACGACACATTAGTGTGTAAAACACGCAGTCAAAGGCTGTGCTGCCAGCAGGGGCTCCTCAACAGCTCGGGGCACAGCCCATAACTCCTGTTGCTATAATAGAAGAAGGTCCACAACTGTGCTCGAGGCTTTGGGATTTCATGAATTTTAGAGACTTGTAGAAAGAGGAAAACAGGGTAAAAGCTCATGACTTTGACAAAAGAGAGTATTTAGATCATTGCTTGGAATATCGCTGCATATGTACTTTCAACGTATAGGACAAGTACATGCTTTTTGTTGACCCTTAAAAACATAAAGAAAGTTGGCTTTGACTTATGTATTTAGACATAACTATGCAACCCTGTTTTTTAAACTGTAGCAGCTCCATGGGAATTACTGCAAATAAATATAACTTACTGTTCACAAATTTTGTTAGGTATTATGTTTAAGTGATAGATTAAATGTAAGTCGTCTATTATGATAATTATGTAAAGTGGTGATATATTTAAGCTTGAGGAAGATGCTATATATATAACAATTACATATATATATATATATATACGAGAGAGTGAGAGTTATACTTGTTAAACTCAGTTCAGCACTATTAAGCTACGTGAGAATACAGGAGATACTTTCACACTAACTATTGACTCGGTATTTAATTTGAAATTATTATTGGCCAAAATAATCCAAATAGTAAAAATGTAACCAGAAATTGCCACATGACTGAAGCAAACTCCTCCTTTCCAGCCAACGGGGAAGAATTGAGTATTGACTATTCTGCCTCAGAACACCCATTTAGACCCCTCTTTGAGGAAGTGGAACTGGATACGATTTGCTTCAGGTGGAATAAAAGAGGTAAACATTGCTGGTTTCCCAGGTCTGACTGTTTTAATCATTCAACTGCTTGATGAAAGCACTCTTTTCTTCTGGCTGTCTTTTAAAGACAACAGTAGTCACTCACAAATACTCTGTAGAAAACTGCTCAAAAAGTGAAGGAGGATCACATTCTTCAGACAAAATCAGAGGAGAAAAGCTCTGATTGAGCTCAGACCTTAGCTTAATTGGAGACATGAGCTCTTCTTCTCCAGAGATGTTTGCAGGCATGTGCAGAATAATAACTTTTTGTACTTAATAGAGAAAGTTGAGAATCTATGGCACTTAATGTACCTCCAGAATCAGGCTCTGGGGTATGGAGGGATTAAAAATTGAAATTTTGAACTTAGATACTGAAGTTGTTCTTGAATCTGTGGAATTTATCCTGGTATTTTTGGGAAAAAAGTCTTTTACTATATTGGGAGATTGGCAATTACAAGGATCCTTACCATAGTTTCCATTCCCAAACTATAGACAATATCTGAATTATTTAGAGTGGGTCAAATAGTTTCATTTTTAAAAGGGCGGGGGGGAGGCTGTAATTTTTAACATATAACTGCAAATGTTCTGCTGATTATGTTTTTATTCAGTATGAAAAATGCAAAACTGCAAAACATTAAATCCCCCACTATGATTGGATATTTGCAACAGGTAGTACCTCAAGTGCTTTCACAGCTATTGTACAAGCTTTCTCACCTTCACCTGCAACTCCAAACTAAACTTTGTGTTGAGTGAGTAAAAGCTTACATTTTGCAACTTGATTTTGGAAAATTAATTTAAAAATGGTTCAACTAAAAAAACACACTCCAAACAACTATGAACATCCTCTAGCAATAATTCCACAGTTATTACAGGGCCATTGACCACTATTATCGACTCCACTGAGTTTTGAATGAGACGCCTAAAGGGTCTTTTTCTCCTTCAGTGTAAACAGAAACATAATATGTCTCCTGGTTCTTGATTTGTATGTCTGTTTTTCTTCAATAAAGGATTAAAAATCCAACCAGTAAACAAATTAAATTGTCTCAGAAAAAATAGGAATAAAAAAGTAAAATACTTTTTTTTTTGGTGTTTGTGCTATACATTCTGAACAGGCTCTTGGAGTATGTGCCAGTTATAAAATGTAATCCTGGGAGGGTAGATTGGTAAATGATTTCTACTTATTTGCACTTGTTTCAAAGGTGACTCCATCACCACTATCTGAAAGATGCTCTGTCCCTCAGTAACAAATGATTACAGCTAAATGAATCCCAGAGGTTTGCCACTAATGCAGAACAAAGGCATAAGAATGAGAGCTGTGGTTCAAGATCTATTTTTTATACCAGCATAATTTTTTGCTTCACTGATCTATCACTAAACAACAGCTGCTGCGGTAGAGACTTACTGCACTGAAGGAACGTTACCAAATCCTTTAGTGACTGGTCGCATGTGTTTGCCTGAGGCCTTCAAAAAAGTCAGAAACTTGTGAAGAACGACTGGTAGGTTAATGTCACCTTATTTCTGTAAGGGATTTGATGATGCTAGACATACTGGAATGACAGCCTGCAGTAAGTCTGAATTTCTAAAGGACTTATATTTTGATCTAAGCATATGTGGCCCATCTCTGTTGAAAGGGTAGGGGCTGGGAGGAAGAGGAAGGAAAAATCAGTAATATTCAAACAACTTGCGTTTTTTATACATACTGTCTTAGAAATTAAACTTGTGCTATATTTATAAGTTGCTGAGATTTTTTTTCTCAATTATCAGAGACCTATGCTCTAATTTCTGGATGCTTGAAATAGCCTTCCTATCACTTTCTAAGCAAAAAATTATCATTAAAAATGTAGCATATAAAGCATTAATTTTCATTATGTTAGATGCTATCAGAAGTCTATATCTAACACAATTAAAGTGAAAGAAACAATATGGATTGTCTTGATTTTCACTGAAACACAGCATTTTTTTCTTTAATTCTGTAAAAAATGTAAGACAATTGTAACGCCCAAGTACAAGAACTGTATTACTAAGTAACTTAAAGAATCATAGAATGGTTTGGGTTGGAAGAGACCTCTAAAAGCCATCTAGTCCAACCCCCCTGCAAGGAGCAGGGACATCTCCACCCAGATCAGGTTGCTCAGAGCCCTGTCCAACCTCGCCTTGAATGTTTCCAGGGATAGGGCATCTGCCACCTCTCTGGGCAACCTGCTCCCCTTGCCTGCTGGCTGTGTTATAGCTTACCATCCTGTAGGGAGCCCTTCCTGCTCCTTGAAATAGTTTCAGTCAAGAGGTGAAAAGCAAAATCAAACTGTTCTATAGTTGCACTTTGTATTCTAGAATTCTTCTACCACACTCTGCAATTCCCAAGTCTCTGTACCCCAGGTGCCAGTATTAGTTGACCATCTATGTCTGCATAATTTTGGAGAAACTAGAAGTGGATTAATCCAACACGCTTCTGAATCATGCAAAAAGATCATTTCCCAATTCTTCTTAAACTTAAGTGACCTGGTTGACGGAGCCCTAAGCAGAGCAAATGAAACATGAAAGACAGTCTGAAATTTCTGAGTTTTTTGCGCTACTCTTTTCAGTAGATGATTAGAAAACTGTATTGTAAGCTAAACATTTTTTTTTAAAAAAACAAACACAGTTATTTAAGTTTATTTTTCATAAATAGAAAGGTCTTGTGAAAGACAAACATATGAACACTAGTTTCACATGGCTGCTGGATCAACTGTTCAGCTTCACTGGGTACACAGGTAGAAAATACTGTCTCTAAACTACACAGAGTATACTAATTATTCTCTTCCAACTCAGCTTCTACTACAAGACAGGAAAAACAGTGACTACTTAAACACTCAGAAGACAGAATACCAGTATGGGTATGCCTGTGATGAAAAGAGTTTGTGAATCCGGTAAACTTCATTTGAGGGATTGGCCTTTACACATATGAGACAGTAAGAGGTCAAAACCAAAATATCACACATCGGAACTGCCCAAACAAGAATGGGTTTGACATAATTTCCTCAGTTATTTCTACATGTCAGAAACTCACCTTTCATCAATATTTTTAGTCAGAAACCTGTTATAAATATAGAAATTATGTGACCAAAGTACTTTTTGGTTGAGAGTTTTCTTTCATAGCATTTCTCCAAGAAATTCCCATGCTCATCAGAACAAAGAACTAACCTAAAAAATCTATCTGCAGAAGATATAGAAAAATAAAGTGCTGCTAACTAGAAAGATCTCCAGTAGAAGTAGCACTACAGATCTGGCAACAGTTGCTTGTTTCACTATGAAGAACTGCAATACAACAAACCAGGAGATTAAAACAATGAAATGAGAGAATACACAAATCTGACAGTAGCTTAGATTCCTCCTCTTGGATGAATATAAATTGATTTGGAACCACATGAAAAATTGGGATAGGCAAAGCAATGAATGAGTGACGGGAGAACCATCCCTGTGGATGAAGGATGATTTTGGCAGCCTGAGTACTTCAATTTCCCCACGTTCTAACAAATTCAGGTTGTGTTGCTCTGAGTGACAATGTGCACAGATGTGTAGCTCTGAAAATTAACAGTGTACAAAGAACTGCAAAGTTCAAGTTGAAAGTGCAGAATATTTTGATGTCACAGTTCACCTTGTCACACGAAGCATCCCCAAAGTCTTCAGCAGTGGCTGACATATTATACAAAATGTATCTGGAAAAACCAAATTTTAGTCTTACTACTGCTCTGATGCAAGAAAGCTTATTCCAGTTAAAAAGAGCCATATCTTTAAAAAAAAAGTGACACTCCAAATATGATTTCTGAGATACAAAAAGCTATGAGAAAAACAGGTTGTGAGGATGCAATGTATGAATGATTTCTCTTTTACTTAGGAAGTCCCAAGGCAGAGGCTGTTTAGACTTAGTTTGTAGCTGAACTTCCTTTCCCAAATACAGCACTTAGAAACATTTGTTCAACTCAGACTCAATAAATGCATTATAATTGGTATTTACAACATTGTTTATTCATATTCCTACAATTTCAACTTACCTAATTATCATATGAATGCTTTCAAGTCCCTATAGAACATCCGCAAGCAGTACAAAAAAGCAGTGACTACATCTCAGCAGTCATACGCTGGAAAAGATCCTGTGACCAACCACTAAGCTATCTCTTTAAAAGTAGAAAGAGAGTAAAATGGAAAAGCAGATGATACAGTTTTAAAACCCATGGCTAGGTTACTCCATCTCTCAGACACCACTGATTCTTACTTCTTATGACCTGATGTTGACTATCAAAGAAAGTCAACAGATCTTGTGTAACAATGCTTATGTTTTCACTTCTTGTTCATAGACATGTAGCAACTCCAGAAGAAATGGAGAGACGTGAGAATGACTGTAGAACAAGTCAGAAAATAGAACTTTTTTCTTTCAACTTTGCCATCATTTTACAGCTTTTCCATTTGAACTCTGGTAAGTTGCATATAAAACCATAATGAGGAAGGTCAAAAAAAGGTTTGAAGAGCAACTCGCTTAAGGCATAAAAGCTAATAAGAAAAGCTTTTTCAAACACCTCAGAAGCAGACAGTCTGCCAGAGCTGGTAAGGCTTACAGATGATCAAGGAGTGAAAAAAGAGCTCAAGGAAGGTTAAGACCACAACAGAAAAGCTAAATGGACTCTCTCCATCAGTGCTCACTATGAAGGAGTTTAGGAAGATTCTTGACATCAGCGTCATTCATGAAAAATTATGAGTTCTGGATTTGCTGCAATTTCAAGTGTCAATAAAAGAGATTTCAGGAAAAGAAAAAGATTATAAAGTCATCAAAAATTGACAGTACAAGAAACTATTCACCTAAAAATTCTAAAGGAATTAAATATGAAATAGCTGAACTCCTAGCATGATGTGTTATCTATCAGCTAAATCATCCTCAACAACTGAACAGAAGGTGGTAAGTATAACATCCATTTTTAAAATGGGACACAGGGATGATTTCATGAGCACAGATGAGGAAGTTTGACCTCTATAGTCAGTAAATTTGTAGGAATCTGAATAAAGAATAAAATTTCCATGTAAATGGATAAATACAATATATAGGCATAGAGTGAACCCAGCTTTATTCATCCATTTGATTCCCTTAAGGAACTGCAGGGGCAGGTACAGAAGGGTGATCCAGAGGATTATTTTAAAAGTTTTATTTAACAAGATCCCTTTCCAAAGGCTCAGCAGAGAACAGATATGGCAAAGGATAAAGGAGAAGCTTCTCTTAAGGACTACTGACAGTTTAAACGATAGGATATAATGGGTAAGAAGAAAGACTTGCTCTCATAATAGGACAGGCACCAATGGGATTATAGAAGGATTTATGCTAAGACATATGCTATTCAACATATGTGACCCAGAAGAACAGAATGATGAGGTAAAAAAGTATGCTGATTATACAGAATTATTCAATATAATGAAATACAATCATTATATGAAAGGCTGTTAAAGAACTTCACAATACTAAAGGTAATAAAATAACAAATGAAAATAAATAATGATAAATGCAAAGAAATGCCAATGGAAAATAATAACCATCACGATATATAGATATATATATACATGGCAGCTATTTTCATGCAGAACTTCATTTCACTTTGGATTGTTCTTTGAATATGTTCAAATTACAACAGAATTGTTCAAAAAAATGTGCAGAGCATTAAAAATTACTGAAAATAAAAAATATTACTATGCCACTATATAAATTAGTAATAATCCAACAATTTTGGTCACTTCTGCTTAAAATATAAAGTAGAACCAAAAAAGGTACAGAGAGGTTGACATTACTGATAAGAGCTATAAGACAGCATCTATACAAGAAACTAAATAGAGAAGTGAGACTAAGTATCTCCATACGGGATCAGGAGTCCCCCAAAAGGTCTGGGATAAAGATTTATCACAACATGCGTATTTTGAAAAATCCACTATACCACAAAAAATTGAAGAAGTACTCACTGAATTCCTAGAAGCAAAAATATATAGCATAACAAATTTTTTTTTTTAAGAGGTTTTTTTTTTTTCATGCAGCCAGAATTATGGAAGACATTGACAAAGGTACAATGGAGAGCAAAAGTAAAACAGGGTTTAAAAATAGATTACTCTAATTTATCATAGGTTCATCATCTGTTATGAAGCACACTGCTTCTGAAGCTACTACCAATTCTAGAGGTATTTAAACATATAACTTGTAGAAATTACAAGTTGGTATGTAAGTGGAAAGACACACTCTGTACTTTCATCCAGATAAAGGACTCCAAACTTTCAGATTCCTAGTAGAATATGGAAGCAGCCACCATTATACTGAGGAAAAATAATATCTCATCATAAGTGGATAAAAAAAATATTTTTGTGTGCATTTTTCAGTGATTTGATAGTGTTAGACCAGGAGAAGACACTGTAATCAGTTACATGTTCCACAAAAGGGAACTGCAAATGAGAAAAATGTAGTTATCAAAACTTTCTCAGGATGGTTTCCAATTTGTCATTGAATAAAACTCATTAGTTCCAATGCCAAAGTGTACATGACAGTGAGTTACTAAAAGCACAAAACCAAGCTGTTTGCTTCATTCTGGATGTAAGTCCTCGCTCTACAAGTCTCTGAAGTGCAATTACTGAAAAGCACACATGCTGCAGGGAAGGCCAGGGGGGTTTTGCCACTGGTTTCTTTTGGGCCAGCATTCTTTGCGTTTTGCAAACACTGGCCTTCTGTACTCCAGAAGCAGTTTTTACAAATTATTTGTGTTTTGCAAAGCTATATATTAATTTCTATATTGAGGTTTTTTTCCCCTATAAAGTATATTTATACTTCATTATCTTCAATTGACATTTGCTTTTGCTGAAGTTCTCTCCCCTATCTAGACCGTATACAGGGAAATGTTAGAGATTTTTCTTCAAATTACAGTTCTCTAGCTCTTTTGATTGCCCTCTGGATTTCACTACAATCACTGGCAGCTGAGCATGAAATCATGCTGCTGAGTAAAACATGGTGGTTTCCTCATAAAAGAATTCTTGATTACATTTCTTTTACATATTTATTTATACGTTAGATAGAAGATGAGGAACAGAATGCCAGCCAGTGAGCTACATTCTGATTGGCAAGCAATATCCCCATACCACTAAGCAGCACCTGTGCCTACACAATGTTTACAACAAATCAAGCCTTCGATGAAAATTAATTACCCAACCTAAACCTTGGAAAGGCCAAGTGACACTGATTGGGAAATCAAAGCAACAGCTGAAATGTTACCTGCTCCCTTCTCTAATGGCACACAGCTTTCTCATTATTGCATTTTCCAGTTTTAGAAGTATTTCACTCAGCTGCAAAGTATGCCGTATGCGGTAAAATCTGCACATTACAACTTTGCAGTACAACTGTTTAAACTATTTGTTTACTGGTATTCAAAGAATAGGGTTAAATGATTTTAGACATTGATCTTTGACGCAAATCATATTAAATTATGCCAGCAATCAACTTCTGTCTTGCTAAAACTCAATACAAATTGAGTCACTTCCACTGACAGACATCTGAATACACATTCTTTATACTAGAGGCAACACACTGAGTTATGATTGAATCACTCCCTGAACACCAGCATTTCAGATCACATTCAAATACAGCAGCATTTCCTGATTTTTCTTGACACATTAGGAGATGATACAAGCAAAAAGCAAAGAAAGTTCAGACAACATACATATTCAGAGAAAACATAGGGGTTTTACAGTTACAGACAAAGTTATTGACTTAGAGGGATACACAGTAACCAAAACCTCAGAAAATATTTGTTCATTCTAGGCATTTCGGCCTGCAACTCTGTATATATATATATTCTTTTTAAAGTCCTTTTCATTTTCTTAGCAAGCACACAATACTGCAAGACTCTGCAAAGATACCAGATTCCACACATTGTTGATCTGATTCTTCAACAACTTCTGTATCTAAACCACTTCAGTAAAGACCCATTTAAATCTGCTGAATTGCTCTGCAGATTAAGACTGTGTAGAGCACAATCGTGTTCGGTAGAAAATCCAATCTATCACTTCCTGTATACTCACCACATTTTAAAATAAAACACATTTTTTTAAAGTTTAATGAAATATTGAGTTTTTAAAATAAATAATACCACTATGATAGTGCGTGGTATTTTTGAACACAATTTTAATGATAATTATAATTAGTCTTTCTGTTTTAATGTTGTAACAATCCATTTCATGCTGTTCAGGCAAAATTTATATAGAAATTTCCAATCCTTGCAAAGCCTATCGCACAGAAAGGTTGTGAGGGGGCAGAGGAAGGTCTAAATTATTGAAAAAGAACTGAATACAAAAATACCATAATGCAGGCAGTTCAAATGAAATCTTGACAGCTGCTATTCACAAACATTGCTGACGTGGTTTATATTATATTAAAATTCAGAATTATTGCATTTTCATCAGTTTCTCATTTCACAGCTGGCATTTCATGTTGTCAGCATCCTGTGATTTACAAGGCTATATGTAGTGTAAAAATGTTGTTTTAAATGGACAATTGCATAAGCATGTTACTAATTGATACGCTGTGGCAACTTATAATGTAAACATACTGTGTGTTCCAAAAGTCAGAATGCTTTACATAAGCAAAAGAGCTGAATGTAATAGCTTCAGTTTCATTAAACTTTTATGAAAGTCACTAGAAAACAAACATTTCTATCCAAATTTTAAAAGAATGGCTTAATTTGTGAAGTTACTTTTGCAATGTCAAAAATGCAATGTAAAATACATAAAAAATATTGCATTGATACTCCTTACTAGAAGATACAGAAGCTGTTAGCCAGACAGACCACGAAGTCTTGATAAAGTACTGTTTTCTAATAATACTTATATAGGATTCGTTGTGATATTTTCTGAAGTGATATAAAGCAAGCCTGGGAGAAAATGCAAATACCCTATTCCAGCAATGTTTTTCTTCTTCTAAGACCTGCAGAAATGATGGAAAGGAGAAATTTCCTGGGAATTAAGTCAATATTTCATACATTTCATCACGCTTCTCTATTCCAGTCTTCGGAAGGAATACAAGATACAACCTGTGTTGCCACAGTTCCTTGTGACATAGGGCATGCGAAATCATCAGCATAAGTAACTTGGAAAGTTTGGGCAGGCCCACAGAATTTAGTGGAATTTCTTAAGTATAACATAAGTCACAGAAAAAAAGCACACTGCCTTTTCCAAAGCTGTCTCTCCCTTTTTACCTAAGCCACTATTAAGTAGCTCAAAGTCTGGGATATATTTATATGTTTCATACAACATTTTCAAAACAGTAAGAAGCCACACATTTGAATTTGATCCCAAAGTGTGAGGTATTGCAAAATATTTCTTAATAGAGCTAAGAGAATCATGAGAAAGAGGTGGCAAAATCATTCCAAGTTTAACCCTTGGAAATCCTGTTTCCCTTTGCAAGCCTTCTACTCTATCTCTAAGAAAGAAATCATAGAATCATAGAATAGCTAGAGTTGGAAGGGACCTTTAAAGGCTATCCAGTCCAACCCCCCTGCAAGGAGCAGGGACATCTCCTACCAGATCAGGTTGCTCAGAGCCCCATCCAACCTGGCTTTGAATGTTTCCAGGGATGGGGCATCTACCACCTGCTCCACCGTTCCAGCACTCTCATTGAAGATTTTTTTTCCTTATATCCAGTCTAAATCTACCTCCTTCTATTTAAAAACCCTTATCCCTTGTCCTATGACAACAGGCCCTGCTAAAAATGCCCCTTGATTTTGTATAGGCAATGCTCTGATGCTTACACTGACATCATTTTCAGTTTTCCCACACGTTCTGTATTACAGACAACCACAGAGAGAGGCTCTGACAGCACCACCAGCAACTCAGTGTCCTCCTTTGGTGACCTCCTCAGTCAAATCCCTTCTCTTCCCACTATGCTTACCCAACTAATACATCTTACTGCCACATTCTTTTTGGTATCACTGCAGGAATTTTTTTCCTAGTACAATATAACTCTGTGACTAATTTTTTTTCCTAGTCTGAATTTTTTGCCATAGTTTGACACTTTATTTCTGCATAGCAATAGCAAAGATGCTTGTCATTTTATAACATCACATCTTTGATTTTCCCTGTAGTTCTGCCAGAGGGTAGGTTTACTTGGATACAGCTAAAGTTCAATAGCCTCAGCATGTCCTCATTAGGTCATACAAAAATTAGACAGCCAGAAACCCTTTTGGCTAATCTTTCTGCTTACATGTATCGTCATCCATTCAGCCTTCACCTTATCCAGAAAGTTTTAAATTTTGAATAATGTTTTCAAAACTTGTTTCCCTTAAGATTATGACAATCCTCATGCATCAATTAAAACATATTTACTGTCTTGGATCAAATAAAATATAATCAAAACTGGGATCTGAGCACCATGAAAGTCAAAAACATGATAATTAAAATAATTCTCTCATTTGGGGTAAAGGCTATACACTAGCAGACAGCTGCCTAAATGAAAACTGGATTAATATGTGTCCTGCAGCCTCACAGCATTCATTCCAGAAAAGTACAAGTAAGCACGGTACGTGTAGAACGTTCCTTATCTTACAGAGTTTGGCACTTGGCTATGACCCTTTTAGCTATCAACAGAAGTCCAAGCATGATCTTGCAGAAGCCTAAGCATTCCTTGCAGGAGGCTTTTGGAGCACTTTTTATATACCTCAAGCAGGAATTCGCTGGAATATCCTTCTTTTGGAGTCCTGAATCAGACAATAATAAACAGATTTTCCTCAGTTATGCTATAAAATAGGCTTTTGTATTCATATGAATTCTTTTGGAAGTCTGCACAGTTCAGATTATAATCAACTATGAATTAAACATCTAATAATTTTCTTAAAGCTAGGTGTTTAGGGGAAGACAGATCAACACCTAAATTTGTTGAAGCACACCTTCTGTATCAAGACATTTTAACAAAAAAACCATGGTTGTTAGTCAACTTTTTAAAATAATTTCTCAAGCTTCATTAGAGATTACTGTTTTTGATTAAGTACTGTGAAATTACTCTCTTGGCTGGAATTTACTTATGTCGTTTACAATTATTTTTCCATTGTTTTCATGATAGATTGTGCATTTACATATTTGTGCAAATTGGGCTTTCAAGCAGCAAATTATAATATGTTATAATCAATAGCACTACACTGTTATGAAATAGTGTAAGGTTTTCATTAAGTTGGAAAAGAGTGCAGTTAAAGGAATGCTAGCAAATATTGATGTTCAGATTTTATTTATCAATGTTTTTAAACTCCTCTCCACTGTATTGAGTTTGTTTTTCCAAATTAAAAAAATGTCATTTGGTATCTCTTGGGCTGGGTTTTAAAAAAGATAAAATACCTTGTGAATTAATTTATTTTGAGGAAAACAGAAATACAAGTTATGTCTTTTCATTAAATTATCCTTAGGTGTATTGATTTAACCCAAGTTTAAAAATTATATAGTTAAAAAAGAAACAAAAGAAAAATCAAACAGTGTGTCTCATTCTGTTTCAAATTCACAGAGCCTTGTGGTAATACATAAAGAATTTTTTTTTTTAAATAATCTGTGTACCATAGATGTTAAAGACAACAATACTCTAATGTCTGGAACTTCACAGAAAGAATAATTTCACCTTATATTTTATCTGGTTTATTTATTCCTTGAATACCATGCTGGCAAACAAATTACGTATTTGTACTGGAAAAGTGTCATACATTCAAGTGTTTGAAAGAAGCTACGTTAAGCTTGAAAAAATATTAAATACACTTGAGGGGGGAGAATGTTTTATTTTACAAGCAAGTTATGCTTGTAAATACACTGACCAAAACAGTTTTCCAATTAAAGGTCAGGTTTACACATTCATATTTGTGTGATACATAAGAAGCAGCATTTCATGGAGAGCACAGTAGATACATTTTTATTAGAAAATACACTGACTATAAAAGTAAGCACTACACTTTTCCAATCTAACTAGTAGTTCAGTTTTTTAGTTTCCTGTTTAGACATAAATCCATATTAAAAAAAAATAAGCAAAACACTGAAGAAAATTACAACTTTTCTTGAAAAAAAAAAAAGAATCAAAGCCAGTAGTCTGTCCAAACTGTTCCATCAAGAAACTTTCAATCATTTTGCTTACTTGCTTGTATTAACTAGCATTTTCTGAACAATACCATGAAGCCTCATAGGTCCAATGGAACCTCACTAGTTTATTTTTCATTAAGATATGTTTGTAGGACTCCCATTTATTTCAGTGAGCAATACATACTTGGTTCACATGGACAGTGTGTCTAGAATGCTTTTTATATATATAAATGAAATGAAATAATTATTATATTTATTATTTAGCTTCTTGGACTAGATTTTCTGCAACTCTGCGTGTGCCAGTTGCTCACACAAACTACTCTACAGATATCCTAAGTAAACAATCTTTGAATGTAATAATGACCCTTGCAAATATTCCTCCTTTCTAGGAATTTACTGAGAGGTCCTCTAGAATACAAAGATTTATGTTAGTGAAGAAGGTGAGCTAAGATAGAGGCACCAAGATGTTCTCTTTTATGCTGAATGGGTCTACTATCATTTGTCCCATGACTGAAAAACTACATGAAGAGGTATGGACTGGGAACCTTAATCTTTAGGGGGAAAAAAAATTACAAAGAAAAGTTTTATTCTACTGATCTAGGTGATTCTGGTTACTTGTTATTTAAACTCACACCAGAGCATGACATAATACTTCTACGCTTTTATTACATGCATCTTAGTAATTAATGTAAAATATTGTACATACACTTCATCTATGGTGAAATCCCATTTTCCGTATTCCATGTACCAGCCAGATTTACAGAACTGTATTAAATTTTACCAAAATATATAACCTCATTTAATAATTGTCATCTTAAAAAGTGTTCCACTGCTCTACCAATAACTTTATATTCTAAAAGCAAATTCTAAGCTCTTATTTTTTCATTCCTAACAAACCTAATGCTATTTAACATCTCCGTCTATAAACTACAATAGTAACCAGAACTATCCATGAGTTACCTAAAAAAATCCTCGTTGTTTCTGCATTTCAGACACGAAAACAGTGGGCTTATTGCTAAGAATACCATGTAATACAATACAAACTGTTGTTTAGTCATTCCTAAAATATGGCTAATTTATTTAGAGTCTAATTGTTAAAAGTAAAACACAGACTTCTAAAACTAATAACAACACTTCTTGGATTTATAACTCACATCCTTTGATGTATTTTACAGGTAGGGCAGGAAAAGATATAACCAAGGTTTAAGTTTCAGGTAATGAGCAGTTTAGATTGTGATGATTTTGAGAAAATAATGAGATTATTTTTCTAAACATCAGTACTCATCCATTACAACTGTACATTTAGAATATGAGTAAATTGCAGCATAGGAATTATTTTATTCTTGATCTTTTAGGGTTGTTTACATAGATGAATATATAGATTAAAATGTTTGAAATGCCTGGATTAGGCTATATCCTGAAAACTAAGTTTACCTACCATGTAGAATAGCTTGAGAAACAATTTTGATTGAAAATAGGTTTCCTTTTAAATTAAGTTTTAAAAAATATTTTAAGTAAAAAACCCTCAAGATTCTCAAACTTTTAATACACTAAGATATTTCACAGACACTTCTTACAAATATTCATTTTAAAATGTGATGATATCTACGTAATTTCGGCCTCCCCTGCTCACACATTAACACACATCTGCTTTACTCAGAGTGGGATAATAAAGCATTCCTGTGTGCTTGCAGGATGAAGACCTAAAACATTCACAAAGAGACATGGCTAATCTCAGGGAGTAATTTCAAACCTTTCCAAGTTCTTTTCATACTTTGTACGTCATCAACAGAGTTGATAATTGGGCTTTATTATGATTTGTAATACGAGATATGAGAAATAAAAGATAGATCAGAATCCTTTAAGAGCTTTGAGTTCAAGCAATGGTTTCCTAAGTGCCTCTTTCACTTCAATGGGAAAAAAGAAGGACTGGCTGCCAGGACAGTTCTATCATCATGCATTAAAGTGTAAAGTATAAGACTGTGGAAAAACAATAGTTAGAATATTCTCCCTCACTTTATTTAAAAGATTTTTCATGTGTCCAAACACACTGGATGTATTAATGCACAGATCTACAGAATACACAACAGGAAGCAAGGTTGAAGGATATAATAAATATTAACACACAAGCCAAGATTCTGTTCTAAAGATTAGTAACTTGAACTACTGCTAATGATGAAAATTCTTTACTATTCATGTGAAGATGTATTCAGCCATTTCTACTTTGCCTATGTATTTAACTTCTTTATTTGAACTGCTACTGATGTTTATCCAATCACAACAGTGGAAAAGGTGATAAAATATATAGCTGTGAATAAAATGACAGCTGGTTCATTTACTGTGGAAAATAAGCTATGCATATTCTAAAATCTGACACACATCAAGGTGTCTTAGAGGCTATTTTGAAACAATTTATCTTATTAACAGGTAACAGCACAGTAATCTTTTCCTGAAAACATTATAATGTCATAAGAACTAATGTGTATTTCTGACCACAAAATAATGATACTCTTTATAACCAGCACACATAGTTCACTTAACAGAACTCCTATTCTTTAATTGTATACGATTTCTATTTCGGTTTCTTTAACAATTATACATAAAATCTGTAATTTTATTGTTGTTACATAATGGCCACAGTCTAACTGGAACCCTTAAACAGTTATCTGTTGTGACACTTTTGCTGTGATTACCAAGACTATCTACAAATGAGATATTATTCTGTAACATAAAATGCATTCATCAGCTATTAAATCACAACATCAACAAAAAATGTTGCTGCGTTCATTTGATGTATGAAAAACTATAGGTAACAGCAGCATATATTGCCTATATATAGTATTATGGTATTATTTCTCAGAAAATAGCAAATGTTAAACAAAATAGTAGTCACCATTATTGTTCATATAGGATTATTTTGGTGTGGAAATCTAATTCAATATGAAAAATGTGTATGATGGAAGTTTTTCCCTGTAACTGTTCTTTGTAGTCTTTTCCACTTTGCTACTATTGCCATTTCAGCTTCTTCTGTCCAGATGTAAAGCCCCATAAAGAAATGCCAGTTAGCTTCTGTCTGGAGTTCTTTATCTGCTGAGAGTACATTGACTCCACCTGCAAGAATTCCATCGTTCTATAATGTGATCCTACAGCTATGACAAAACAGGTGTTTCTCCTGCAGCTTTCACAAGCAACTGTGATGACTGATCATTAGACAACTTAGTTGCCCTATGAAACTGAGAACCCATAACTTTCTCTAACTTTGCAAGGGGATGGCACAGGAAATTATTTCCTGAGATGTGAAATGAAACTCCCAGTAAAACAAAAATGATGATTTTCAACACTTTCATCATTTCAATTCTAATAGGTTCTCCACTCACTGTGCCCTACAATGGGATTTGATACATAGAGAGTATTTACTATTAGTTAGGACTTTCTTTCCTGAAGGAAAACAATTTTCCTCACAAGTGAAAGATGCCAGTTGCAGAAACTAATGGCTCTCTTGGCTAAGAAAGCACTTCAAAGGCCAAATCCTCAAGTTGTGTAAACTGGCTTCGCTCAAGTCAGTAAAGAAAATTTACATCCCTGAGCACCTGCTTTTCTTTCTTATTTCAAAAACAATAACAGGTTTAACATTATCCAGTTAATTAGATTTTTGTATGTTTTCTAAAATAATCAGAAATCTTTCCCTAAGCTTAATTAAGTGCCAGAATATTTTCTCTTCTAAAAGGAAAAATAAGAATGGTGGAAGACATAATGCAAACCAGGTCAGAGATAAAGATTAAGAAAGTAATCTCCAAATGTACCCACATTTATTCCAGAGATTTACAGTCATGCACTTACAAAATTTAATCCAGACTGCCTCAGCACATATGTATTTCTGTTCAATACATAAATATCAGAGTAGAATGAATAAAATAGTTTCCATGAATAGTCATTTGAATTTTAATAGAAATTTTACTTCAATCATAACTTTTTTTTTCATTACTGAGTGGCTGAACATTTCTAGGAGAAACAGTTCCAAGAAGTGATACTGTAAACTTGTTATTCAGGAAAATAAATTTTCACAACATATACTTGGTCATTCAAAATTATTATTACATAAATTCCAATAAATGAATTTAAAACCAGTGCTATGCTGACTACACAGAAAAAAAAAACCAATGATATGCCTTTCATCTTGCAAGCATTAAGGCATAACCATAATATCATTTTTTTTTTCTGAGTAACTCTGACCCTTTCCTCCTCTGCACAACCCCACCCCACCCCAACCCGACTGAACGCGGAGTGTCTAATGCCGCAAATGAGGTGTGCGCGTTGTGGGAGAAAGGGCTTACATTCCCATACCACTGATCAGTGAAACATGAATTAGGATCTAGAACGTGAGATAGCCATAATCAAACAGTATTTGTGTTTTTTACAAAAAAGGATTCCTGAATGAATACAGAATGACTCTGAGATTGTCAGAGCACACTCACGACAATTTTGCAAGCAGATAAAAACAGGGAAATGAAATGAATTATTTATTAGGACTCTAATATTATAAGTCAGAAATCACAACTTCTAATCCAAGCTCTACAACTGACCTTCTGTGTGACCTTAGACAAACTGCTTTATCTGCTTGTGCCTGTTGCCACACTGCTTTTTTTTTCTGTGCTGCCTAGTTGGCTTTAAATTTTTTCAGCCAGAACACTGTATTTTCACAGAACCATCTAATACACTCCTGCTCAATCTTTAGGTATCAGGGAAACACAAGTAAATAGTAAAAAAAATAGTTAAATAACATTAAAGACATTAAAGTAATTTAGTTCAGTCATGTAGAGAATTATTCTTTACAGTACTGCAATGTATTGTAAAGATACAGTACATCTCTTTATCTAATGAAAGTTTCCATGCTGTTACTTTAAATATGATTAAGGTCTAAGTTTTTCTCTATGGAAAAGGTGTAAATTCTTTAAGTACTAGATTCACATAAAGCTTCCTTTTTTTTTCAGAGTACCTCCCTTTTCTACACAAAATTTGAGGGCAACACACACTTGTCTGAGACTTCTACAACAACTTTAAATAGACTCCTGGAGTCTCCAAAAGATCTCCTGTCCATGGAACATCAGTTAAGCATGCATCCCAGTGATTTCCATGTATGTGATTAATCTGACATACTTTTAACCCATTGGGCTAACTGTGCAAGTGCAGTATTGATGATATGGAGTGCTTAAAGCAAGAAATTAGAAAATGTCTTCAGGTTTTAAAGCTTGGAATGATACAGGTAAGGTTTCTGAACCAGGAAAAATGGAAGTCCCTAAGGAAATTTACACACAGAGCAGTTTATACACTGAAGTTGATGTGAGACTGCCCACAACTTGTAAACAGATACCAGAGGTCAGCGAGAATAAGTTTTTTAACAAACTCATATTAAATTGACTAGGAAAAATGACCAAGGTTTAGACATGGAAGTTGTCTTTTATGTTCAAGAATGCAAAGATGCTCTACTTGCCTATACTACCTCAGAAATTCCCTTCAGGTTCCTTGGCAGTGACTCTATGAATCTATGATAAAGCTATACGAACAATGGAATCTCTTACAATGTGTCAGGTAAACGTTTTCATATTAATTAGACAGCATCTTTAATTCCTACAGCACAATTTTGCAAAAGTGCTTAGTATCATGAAAAAGATAACTTCAGTTCAATTTTTATTACATTTTCTGGAGCAGAATTTAATGTATTTCATGGTCTTATTTAATGTAAGAAGGAAAGGCTGACTGACATCCACACCTCTTATTTTGTGCTGAGGCATGTGAATTTAAAGAAAAAGTAGACATAAAATAGAACAGCAGTAGAAGAAAACATCTCTTTTTTATGATGAAACTGACATATACAGTATTTGTTATTTCTGCGTTGTCATAATCAAGTTTGAGCTTGTCACATATATTTTTATACATGATTTATGGTTATAAATTCATTTTCCATTCTCATTTATAATATGGTGTCACATTTTATCACAAGCACTTTTAATCATCTCCTGTCTGCATATTAATGGTTACAAATATGATACCTGTGTAGACCTAGCAACCAGTGGCTGTAACTGTCTCCGATTGCAATGGTTGAATGCTTTGAAAAGTATTGATAAATAGAGAAGTTCAGACATTTTTATATGTGTCTGTCCCATTTTAATAGTCAAGATAAAATTCCGCTGCTTCACCAAGAACTTGATTCTCCTTCCCTCTTGAAAAACCTTTTCCATGTACTTATCTGTCCTCAGAACAGTGCCAGTGCATAAAATTAAACATGTATAAATATTTTAAGAATTGGTACATAGAATACAAAGATAAAAAGAATATTGATTTTAAGAAGCAGGAGTATCAGGCAGAATAAAAAGCAACATATATCCAAATATAGGATAATTAAAAAAAAATAAATTAAATCAGTGGGGTTTTTAAAAAATTTTGTTGGCCAAATTCAGCTTCTCAGTGAACATTAGCACATGCTTTATTTTAGGACAAGGTTTGCAAGGCACAACTGAAAATCTCCAGATATTAACATTTAAATACAGCATATCAGTACAGCTTTTTAATTAACTTTTCCGAGGAAAGCAATCCTCACTATTATTTATTCCATGTCTTAGACCTTTTCCAAATACGTATCTGAGAAATCTCAACGTAAACATTTCAATTCCTGTATTTTAGAAGAAAGTGGGTTGCAGTCACATCAACAGGGAAAAAAGACAACCAACTGTGCAAGAAAACATTCATCTAAAATGCATTCAAATTCACCTGGCTTGCACTACTGCAGCAAGCATTCTCATGCTAATTTACTTTATGGTACCTGAACAGTTTCTGAATAATCTTAAGCAACTGACAAAAAAAAAAATTAATTTTAAATTACTACATTAAGGCCTACTTAGCTACATTTAGGATAACTTATTTGAAGCTGCCAATGTCTTATCTTCATAGACAGAGAACTTAACCTTACAAAAATGAGGCTTGTGAGTATTTTTATTTGTAATTTTAATTGAATGTTCAACAATTTTGTGCATTCTGTCATGAGTAAAATAATTTGCCATACTTTCTAACAGACAAGCGTATGCAGCTGTTACAAAGGAGACAGGTAAATGCCTATTTGCAATTATTAAAGTCCACCAAGTTCAGCAGTGCATAGGCAAAATTCATACTGAAAGTAGTTAGTGTTGCCAAAACGCTGAGTTCAATTTGCAAGGAATTAAGTGTCCTGTATGTTGAAAAGTATTACAAGATCATCTTAGAATCGATTCTATAAAACACATCTGGTGATCTTCCCACATACATTGAGGTTCAAGAACATTTTTCTACATATAGATCATCATAAATGTCACTGTGGATTAAGCTAGAAAGTGAATATACATTCATTCCATTGTTTACAATAGTTTTGTTGGTTTTCAGTTACAAAAATAAACAGAATCATCGAACGTGTCATTCTTAGGGTGAGAAAACCCATATACTAAGGCAGAAAATCTCTGTAAAGGAAAACAGATTCTGAATATGAACAGCTCTATTTTCTTCATCATGAAAATAAAAGCAAAATACAGCAAATGTCATAATAGCATCATCTGAATGCAGGTAGATTAACAGTGTTCTGTTTTTTCAGAGGGATAAGCTTTCGCTACTGTAATTAGCCACGGTCTATCTGTCTTGGAAAAGCCACTTCCCAAGTGGTTGTTCATAATTCATTTGACTGCAGGTTAGTTTTTGAGACGTTCACCATAACAAGTTAATACTCGCTTTGCTTACCCAAACAGATGGAGTTTTACGTCTCTCATTAAAATATTGCCTTCACCCCAAACCATTTCTATAACTCTTTTCTGTATGATCTCCATTTCTGTAATGTTTTGTAAAAAAATGAAGGTCTAAGTGTGTATGCGAATACTCTACCATAAGTCCAATCAGTGACATCAACATGCTAAAAATCAAACCTTTACTACTTACTAATCTCCTGCATGCAACTGCAACTAACTGACAGCAACAGTCATTCTTCTATGATGACTAGTCAGTGCGTTTCAGAGACAGGGAAATAAATAGACACAGAAGTCTTGGTTTCCATCTCAGTTTCTAAACAGGATTAGAGTGAGAAGAGGTCTTTTTGTGTTGATCTCTCTGGGCCCTATAAATGGTTCAGCTTGACCCAACTGCAACTTCAATAATACACAATTTTTTCAAAGTCAGACAACTCTGCCAACAGTGAACACTTTCACCTCAAAAGGTACTTCATCTGTCAAAGATCATGTCCATTTTAAAACAGCAACTGCTGGCATTTTTTTAAAGAAGAAAATGACACTCTCTTTGCCAGAGTAAGGCAAAACATTTCATAACAATTATATCTTTGGAAATGACTTCACCATGTTGTTAATTGTGTAATATGAAGGGAATCTGAGATTGCAGGGAATTGTCCTCCAGCAGAATTTCCATGCAAAAATATTGAAATGTTGGCTATCCCTTCACAGATTTGTAAAGTTATAAGCAATTGAAAACAGAATCTTTCATGCAAAAGCTGGCAAACATAATAACAAGCACCAATACTAGCTCTATCTTTAAGGATCATGTTAATTTAAATAAGGCACAATAATTAAAAAGCTTTTTTTTTTTTTTTGAGAAGGGGAATTTTTTACACTATTAGAAAGCGTGAGAGGTTATTCATGTCACTCTGTTCCTGAAGAAAAATGGAACCTTTTAATTATGCATGATTCATAATGTGCTACTCATATCTGTTTATCTGTACTACTTCTTTGGGATTCCTCAATGTCAGTGATGTAAAAGATATTTGTATTCAGAATAAAGGGCATAAAGACTAATCTCAGTTTTTACCATATCTGAGTTTATTCGCGTTTGCATAATGAAGGAGACCGTGCATGATGAATCACGTATCACAGCTATTATCTACTGTAAATACAGAGGAAGGATAACTGACAGTTTTAGCAAAGGTTGTTTGGTATTAGTTAACAACTCCTGGCTTATAGAGATCATTCTACAGTATCATTTAAGAAACATATTCCAGTTTTGGGCAAATAGAAGATAAACACCACCTCCCAACCCCAAAACCCACAGGTAAGTGCTTTTGCCGTAAAACCTTTTTTTATACCACATTATTGCACTGTACAGTATCCTCAGGATGAAACTGTATCTCATTCTTGAGAAAAGTAGTTTTGTGATACCTACTTTTCCTTAATCTAGTTACACTAAGTTACCGAAATATCTTATGGAAAACTTTGGTATATTTTCCTCTAAGAAGTCCATTTGCAATAAATAGGATTTTTAAAATTAAAAATATTGATTAAAATATGCATTTCGAAGTGATGATTCTTGACCAGTATTCTTATTTGTTTTCACCTATCTGATCTCTCCAGTTTCTTTGAAGCTTATTCTGTCCTATTCTTAAGCCTAACTCTATTTGGCCATCTCTCTTACATTGCTATGGATGAAGTGCTTTCACTAAGTTACTCCTAATTTGATTGAGTATAGAGGATACTTGAATCAGCTGCAGAAATGTACAGAATTCCAGCTCTGTGAACAGGCAGCAGCAATGGGAGTGGTGTCAGGTTGTTGATGACCAAACGATGAACAGAGTCCCTGATCAGGGTTCACAGTTCAGTCAGTCAAAAAAAGTTATGAAGAACATTCATTGCTTAAGAGAATACTAGCTCCTCCACTTATTAAAAATCTTCTGTTGCCTCCTCCTTTCACAGATAGATTTTTTTTTTTTTCCCCTTTCTGCTCCTTTTGTTTGTTGCCTTCTTAATCCTTATTACTACTACAGAGTGGTTGCTGTCAGAACAGCCTAACTGAAAATGTCTCTTTGCTCCATATTTCAAACTGGTTGACCTCTAAGGAATAATCCTTCCAAATCACTCTATCTGTCCTACTGCAAATAAGAACATATGTCACCGGAGACGTGCAAGCCTGTTTCAGAACAAAAGAATATCTAGTAATGTATAGCATGCACACTAGGAGATTGTAGATGTTGAGGGTGGGCTCACCAGGTTCAGGAAAACAGAAAGAGCCCCAGACTTTTCACAGATATGTAAAGAATACTGTTAACTGCAGCTGCTTCACCCAGGCTGCAGGGAACAGATCACTGTGATCACATTGCCCTTCACCTGTACTGTGACATACACGTGACACAAGAAAGCGTATCAGCACTTCTGACAAGAGAACTAGGAGTGCATTTAATGCAAGTTCTTGAATCAGATCAAGAAGGGAAGGACCAGCTTTGCACTGACTTTGGACACATGGGTATAACCTCCCACGGGGAAGAGAGGACCTCACACTATTTTTCCTACAGAAAAGCAAACTGACACATTTCTGTCCCTCGTAACATGACCATCATAGTCTCAAATGTAAATGAGAAATATGCAGCCATGATTTTTGGCACTGTAATTATGATGTGCACAAATATTTTAGCATCAGCACGGGTCAGTGTGATTCCTGGGGATTCAGTATGTCTGCACATTTGGGTAAGAACAAAATCCAGCTTGAGTCCTGTTGAATTGGTTAGCGTTAGAGTGGAAAAGGAAACAATCTAAGAGTCAGTGGAAAGGAGAAGGAACTTGTATGTGGTGAATCTACATAGAATAACTGAGTGAAACAGAGGAAGAGTGCAAGAGAATTGCCCATATGACAGCTACAGTTGATGACACAGGCACGCATCAGTCTGCTAGGTCAAATGAGTAAAGCTACACAAGAACGCCGCATCAAATTTTCTTTTTTTGTTGGTGTCGCTGCCCTCCCCAGAAAGCAGTGCAGACTAATTGAATCAGATGGATAACTCTTTTCAGCTGACTGCCTTCTAGGTATTTATGCCTTTTACCTAAGACATCCTCACTTACTAGTGGCTACGTAGCATGGTTAGACCACGGCTGAGATAAACAGTCAGTCCCAATTTCACTAGAAATACATTTCCTTCCAGGTTAGAAACCTGATATTAATGATATTAATAAAGGTATTCCCCTTTCAAGTGTTTACTGTCTTTACAATTAGCACAAACTTAATCCCCTCCACACACATTTGTCTTAGAAGTTAATTGCATCTTTGATCTTAATAATAGTTTACGATTACAAAAATCAACATTACTAAAGGTATAAGATTATTAAAAGGAAACTTCAGATAAAAATGTTACGAACAAGCTAATTTCAGAAATGAGATACTGTGTAGAGAGACAGCAAACTGCAAGGAGATGCTCATGTACTTAGCATCTCAGAGTGGATATACCATGGCTAATCATCATGAAGCACATCATACAAATATTCAAACCAGTTCACCAATCAAGTTCCCTCTATGCTGCTACAAGTTTGAACTGAGTAATTCAATTACATTTTTAATCCTATAATGAGAGTTATTACTATGTGAAAACGAGTGCATGTTTTCATGTAAATGTAAAACATTGCAAAATGAGGTATGCTGTTGTCCAATTCTTAAGGTAGACAGTAAATTTTAGCAGCTTTTTTTAATGAAACACTTGTATATCAGATTCAGTGGTGTGCCAATTTTTTTTTTTGGGGGGGGGAGGGGAAGCATGAGGTAGGAGAGATGATTTTGTGTCAGAATCATCTTTTGCTGAGAGACTATTTACCCTATTTTCATTATATTACACAATAATCAAGAAGTAAAATAATCAAACACTGCTAAATACTGATATATTTTTTTTTTTCTGTCTTCGTTAATTGGTAGTTAGGGAAATTTCTGGACATGTCTAACAGCAGTAACCGAATCTTCTTATATGACTGGGAGTCTTAGCATTTCTTACATCCAAAAGTATGCAACATTACGTCAGCATCCATTTCCAGATTCTCTATTCACAAATGCTGCTAATGTCAACAATAACAGTGTTGCTGAATACAGAAGCACTGGTAACAGTACTCGCAGGCTTAATCGACTCACATGTTGTTTGCATTTCTGCCATAATTTTTCATATTAAAACAGATCTTCACAGGAAAGATTGCTGATCATTAGTATGGTATGTGATCTTCACATATTTTCTGCCTTTGAAAACAAAAGTCAATAGAACAAAAAACCCCTGCAATAAAACAAAATTAAAAAAAATACCATGCAATTTGGACAGATACTGCTTTTAAAACCTCATCCACCATTTCTGTGTCAAGCCCATGAATATCACTGAGGAGCAGTAGTGAGTTGTGAGTTTCTGCTTAAACTGCGTACCTGGAAGGGACATGGAAATTATTATTTCTGTTATAGCATGTTAATCTGTAAATAAACCAAGACAGTAAATA
The DNA here is from genome assembly GCA_011801015.1 of Ardeotis arabs. NCBI lineage: Eukaryota > Metazoa > Chordata > Aves > Otidiformes > Otididae > Ardeotis > Ardeotis arabs. The sequence continues at coordinate 26,521 of JAAGAY010135424.1, forward strand.
TCAATTATCAGAGTGTTTCACTTCAGTTGGAGATTCACTGACAAGTCTCAATACATTTCAGCATCCCTATTACCTTGAGGGCAAGGAGGAGAGAATGGGAAAGTGGTATTAAACAAACAACTCAAACCCACTTCACGTCTGGCTCATCATCCATTTTATGAATGATCAATACTTTGAGATATGTACACCTAAGACACCACTACTGAAGGAAATCCTAGAGAGGCACAATTTTCCAGCAACATTTTGTTACTAGTGAAGATCACAAAAGTCCTTCCTATAATTAAATTCTATACACATACTCAACATAAAAGAGTTGAGATAATCACATCTAGATCTGAAGTCTCATGATCAGCACTGTTTGTTTCAAATAATCAGAGACTGGTCTGTGCTTAAAGGGCAATGGAGAAAGGACAGTGGCCTTCAACTCTGCTTCAAAAAGAACAGTTCAAGGAGATCTGAAATACAAATGTAGTGAAAATCAGAATATTAAGTATAATACTGTTAGGAAGGTATGATATGAAGTCATACATTTTTAAAATCTGTTCTTTAATTATTACTGTAGGTTCAAAGCAATAGGTTTCAAGGACAAAGCAATGACTCTAAGCTGTGAAAGCTTGTAAATGGATCAAGGTACATATACTATTTGTTTCTCAAACCTTCTGCATAACCAATTAAAGGAAATCAAATTTCAAAAGTGGAATTTGGACTAAGAAGTGTGTTTAAGTGACAGAAATCTCTGAAAGCTCAGACCAAAGCAAAAGCATCAAGAATTTTTTTAAAAAAAAAAACTTATTAACTCACATGGGGAAAATAAAACTAGTTTTTTTTTTTTTTTTGAAAATTATGGCCATTTTTATTTTAGTATGTAAAATATATATCTATATTTTAAAAAAGCTCTAAAAGAAAATCTAGCCTATTCTCTGCTCCATGGAAACATCAATTTTATTGAAACTACTGCTAAGGTAAGTATGGTTAATTTATTTCTAGAAGTGATGAAACTCCCTAGGAGTCAAAGACAATTTGTCCAGTGAAACTTACCTTAAGCAAATTTTCCATGTGTCATACTTAACTTTCTACATCATCACTTTCAATGAATCTTTCCAGTTAGATAATGGGCCACTGAAAAATACTTCCTGAACATGATTCTCTAAGGTAGGTATAATAGTTTATTCTAGGGTATATTTAACTTACTAATGAGAATATTCTGCTATTAGATGACAGTATATGTTTTATAGAAAATTAAGATATATACAACATCTAGTGCCTCACATATATCAATACAACACCTCATAACAAAATGAAATTGAGTTGTATTGATGTTATTTTTTTCACAGCTCCATACCATCAATCTTCTCGCTACTTTTATGTGTTTATAAACAGCTTAATTGTTTTATTATTTGTTCCAATCTAATTCATGAGCCCACCCTCATTTTCTCCTCTTTCTTAAAACAGGCAACACGCTTGCCATTTTGCACTTGTTTGGACCTTTATCCATCTCCTGTTTCAAAGGCAACCACTGATGATTTAAACAGCTTCAGTCAATTCTCTCAAGTAATTTAGGTGATTTTCTTCCAGATGTTTAAGTATCTATCTGATTTAGAAATAAGTCTCTGTTCTTATCTTTACCTAAACTATCATAAGTTTTTTCCTTTCCTGCTAATGTTAGTTGCTTTAAATTTATCACAGCAGAGTTTTTTAGTTAAGACAGACGCAGAAAAGATACTAACACTCTGACCTTCTCAAAACATTGGCTATCATTTATTTTCCTTCTCATCTGAGAAGTAGATCAGCTCATTCCTTCATTTTCCTCTTACTACTAACATACTTACAGAATCCTTCCTTTTATTCTTTATGTGCCTTGCTAGCTGTATCAGGTCTTTGATGTTTTGCTTATATTTCTGTGGGTTTTTTTTTTTCTCCCTGATATTTACACTCGTAATACTTTGACTCCTTTTTTTTATTTTCTAGAGACTTCTTTTCCAAGATCAAGTCATTGAGGAATTCATTATTTAATCAACTCGGTGCCTCACTGATCTACCTATGCCTTCTTTGGTTTAGGATAGCTACTTAAGGAAGAAATATTAAGACTAAAAGCAAAAACTATCAACTCCTCCAGAATCCCTTTCCCTCTTAGATGTCAGATTTTACCTAGTCATCTTCTTAGCGTAGTGAAATTTCAGTTCTACTTCATTTATTCACTATTCTTATTTTTCTTCTCCAAAAATCACGAATTGGACAACTTTAATCTCATTCAGGTTCAGTCCACAGAGTCCAATTCCTTTGATCACCTGGTCAATTATGTCATTAAATAGAATGCAAACAAATGTTGCATTACATAGTATTGTGTGATTTTTCTTCTATTAGAATTTTACATTTCTCTACGATTTGCAAGATGCGTTCGGCTACTCACAGCAGGATAATGTCTAATCAGTAAGAATATTCCCAAAGTGTCTCATTTAGAAGAATTACAATGGTTAGTGTGCTTTATCCATGAAAACACCCAAAAGCAAAAGTTTTGAAGATTAAGGAGGCTGGGATGAACTTACAAGATCAAAAGCATCAACTCTTCTAGTTTCATAGTTTACATGGAAAGAGTTGTGAAGGACAGACTCTCCCATAAACAGTTACCAGCGAGACACATGTACCTTCACAGAACTGAAGCATTTCTGTATGTAATTATTTGCTATTCCTGTTTATTACCTCAGATTTTCTAAATCATAGGCACTCATTGTATTTGGTTACCAGCAGAACATTGTTGATTCAGTCAGGAATGGCACAAGAGAAGAGCAACTGAATCCACTGATTTTTAAGCCACGAACCCTATGGAGTAGGTATTGTCCAGGCAGGACAAGCAAATAACATGTAATTCAGTTAAAATATGCAAGTACTACAGTCCATGATTAAGGCAAATCAATTATGATTGATTTAATATTTATTATCAGTTAAGACTATCATTTTTAAAAGCTACTAAAATTACAGTATTTAACAGATCCTTTTGTAAAATTACACTGTTCTTTAGTAAATTGATGGAACTTCTAAATAATGTATTTTTAATAAAAGATGTAAATGTAACAAACTATATAGTACCTTCTTGGTTGAAGTGCAATTTTATTATCATGCGCATTGCTTAATTTTACAATTTTTAATGGGAAAGTTTTGGCTGTAGTGCTGTGTCTCCTTCTGTGTTAACAAACAACAACATTAGAACACAACGGCACCAACAATCTCGTTTGCTCTTACTAGCATGACCCTCTCAGCACACTAAATGACACTGTCACAAAGAAATACTGTACGTATTCATGAAGTTCACTGGGCGGAATTTCTTTTCAGAGAAGAAATTAAAGGGGAGTATTAACTGTATCTTTTTGTTGCATGAAGAATATAGTAATGATGGTAGAAATAAAGTGTGGTATCAAATATATTCCCATGGATTTGATGTGACCTATATATACTATTCACAACATCACGATATTTTTTTTTTCTTCTGCTGCATGCAGCTTTAGTTTTTCTCCCCTCTTTTTAGAGCACTTAAGCACAGTTTGGAGATCAGGCCAATAATTAATAAGAAAATAATCGTCAGAAGAAAATCACTGCCGTTTTAATAAACTCTCGTTTAGGAAACTCAATCAATAAAATTTACATCTCAAATGCTAAGTAATTACAGTACTTCTCTAAGAATAGACTGATAGGTATGTATAGTGTACTAAACACCTAATAATCATAGAATCATAGAATAGTTTGGGTTGGAAGGGACCTTTAAAAGTCATCTAATCCAACCCCCATAATCCAGCATGAGAACAAGAATGCAATCATTTTTGTATTATCAATACTCGGCTACCTCTCAGAAAAGGAAGAACCCTCCTATTATCAACATTATACTCCTCTTGAAGAAGAATCAGAAATGCTGCTGCTGACTCACCATAACCCCCCTCCTTTAAGGAAAACTAGCACCATCCGCCTTAGTACCCACAGGGATACCGAAACCTTTACTAATAATTATAGCAAAGCAATCAGGTCCATTACCTGGAAACTAAATCAGAAGAAAATGATCACCTGGCACCAACATGAATATCACTGTTTCATCATCATGCACTGCTACTAAGGGAAAGAGAGTTCAGAAACACAAGATGGAAAGGAAGAAAACGTTGTTTTATTTTGTTGTGTAAAACAATGAAATCTTCAGCAAAATAATCCTAAAAAAAAAAAAAAAAAAAAAAAAAAAAAAAAAAAAGGCAAACAGTTTCTGGTTCAATCTCTTTTTGCAGACTGGTTAAAAAAGTTATACATAAACGGGGAAGCCATCCATGTTTTCTCACATCCATGTTTCCTCAAATTAAATCCATAGTTTCTATTTCCCAGTGATTCAAATATCATTGCCTTACTTTACAGTGTCAATGAGTGCAATTTTGTAATGAGTTGCTGTTTTTGAGTGGTAGCTTTACTTTGTTCTTTTGACGTCAGCATAAATTAAAAAAGAATTTGCCACCCATTTGAAGCAAATTAGTACACACTAGCTGGTTATCGAAATCCACTAGCAATTAGGTAAGGTACAAGAAGGGAGATTCTTTAGAAAATGTACAAAAGTTTTTACACTTCTTGTGCAGCTGAACATGGAGATAAACAAGAGGAATAGAAGTATACCTGCCTGCAGCAGAATACAGTGATGCACTGCAACTATGAGCTGATAAATAGTTTTGAACAGGATCATCCAACTGTGGCTTCAGCAGCCACTTCGGTGACAGTGGGCAAAGACAAAAGATTCTGTGGAAATAACCAGCACAAGACCTGCTACTCATTCCAATTTGCATTTTTGAATTATATGTAGTACACTCCTGTATAGCCAATGTTCCATGAAACTAAAGATGTTGCACGCAAACAGTTAATATTATCAGGAAATAAGGAAATTTACTTAAATTTTAGAATGCTGTTATGAGGAAGAAGGGAAAATAGTTCTTGATCCTGTGTACTGAGTCTGGCTAGGATGGAGTCAATTTTCTTCACAGCAGCTCCTGTGCACAGTGTTTTAGATCTGTGACTAAAACAAGACTGATAACACACTAATGGTTTAGCTATAGCTGAACAGTATTTGCACAATGCCAAGGCAAGGCTTTCTCCATTTCTCCCTCTGACCCCCCAGTGAACAGATTTGGAGTGTTGGGTGGGGACACGACCAAGCAGATGACCCAGACTAACCAAAGATATTCCATGCCATAGAATATTACGCTTGGCAAAAGAAACAACAAGGAGTGGGTCTGGGGATGTTAGTCATTTTTTTGGTTGGGAACTAGCTGAGTGTAGGTCTACCCATGGAAGATGGTGAGTGATCACCTTCGCATCACTTGTTTTGTCTCCAGCCTCTCTTCTTCCACTTCTCCTTCACTTATTAAACTATTTTTGTCTTGCTTTTATTCTTCCTTTCCTCTTCCTCCACCAAGGGGGAAGAGAGGTGAGGTGGGGAGGAGGGAGTAAGCAGCTGTTTGATTCTTAGCTGCCTACTGAGATTAACCCACAACACACTGCAATCCTGTCTAGTGTTGCAACTGTGAGATCACTACGCTTGTAGTGAGGATCAAGTACTTTCATCTGCAGTTAACATATTCTGGTTTGTTTCAGAAATGGATTCTATTAATAATTGTCTTGATATCATGCCTTTTTAAAAATTTTGTATTTTAAAAGTACCACGCCTGGAACCTATCTTTATTTTGGTAGTGTGTCCTTTAGTCATCTCTTTCAGTCTTTGCATGTCTTTACCCTCCCTTTGAACCTCTTCCAAAATTTGCTTTTCCAAGTACAACTACTTTTTGACTTTGATCCATGCAGCACAAGAACATCTAAAGTAGATGCACAGTAAGGTGGAAAAGAGCCAGAACAGTTGTAAACATAAGAATGAACTCATAATTAAAGGTTTACAGACAATAAAATATGTTTGAGGAAAGGAAATTCAGGTACCAGAAAAATCATTGTGATTAAGACCTGTAGATATAGTTTTATTTATATAGTACTGCAATGGATTGATGGATGATGGTCATATCAGAAACTCGGAACACCAGAAACTTCTGGTGGTGGGGGGGAGGGGAACAACAAGCAACCAAAAACAACAAGGGGAAAAAAAACCCAAAACAAAACACCAACACCAAGCAAACAAACCCAAACCACAAGGAGGACAGTGAAGCCTTGGGCTAAGTTGCCCTTTTAAGGTAGAAAAAACTCCATTTACAGAGGTTTCCAAACCTTTGCTAGAGAAAGCTATTGACTTTATCCCGTAATAGACTGATAATCATCCTTCTTCAAGTAGAAAGTTGGTCTTGATGACCTGTGGAGCTCCAATCTGGGTAACTCTGCTATAATTCTATGACAAAGTTATTCTTTTTCTCACATGAACTACGAACATTTTTTCTCACAAGCACTCTTTTCTCAGAAGAACTTCTATATCACTGACAGAAGCCAATGGTACTTCAATAACTTCTAGTAGATTCAACTGAAGTGATGCACTTGAGAAGACTTACTCTGAAACAGATTTAATTAGAAAAGGAGAAATACAAAGCATCTCATACCTTACAGCCAAATACAAGAGTCTAATAGAAGAGTATTGGGGTGAGAGAAGGGGGAACTCACAGGGATCTGAGAATTTGACCCCAAACAGTCTTATTTAGTAAGACTATAACACAGAGATTCTTCCCAGCAGAAGAACTAATCTCACACTTTTAGCCACAGACTTTGCTAAATCCAAATGTTTTAAGGAAAAAATAAAAATGACCTTTGAGGTTTCAAACTAGAAAGTGTCCTCTGGCTTGACACGGACTACTTTCTAAAGTGCTATAGAACTGATCAGTTCTGTTCCATCACTGTTGGTAAGTTATGTGCTCACAGCACAAGTTTTCAAAGATAATGCAGCTGGACTAGAGCTACATTTTGAGGATACTGTAGGCAACTTAAGAGGGAATTTTCTGTCAGTTATATTGAGTTGCCAATCGGTAATGTCTCAAAGTGAGATGGGGACATATCTAAATAGGGGAAGGTTATCCTCAGATAATTTGGTTCTGTTGATGTATTTACCATGTTTAACTACAGGTCAGAGGCATTACTTCCAATGAAATAATAACTTTCGGGAGCATGACCCAGGGAAACATCTGCCAACATCTGAAATTTACATGTAACAGTCCCTGCTCCACAGTATCTGCTGAACTGGGAATTTTATCCATTAAATGTTATCTAATAGGCTCTTTTAAAGAAAGCCTGTTCTCTCTCTTTTTGCTTCTTGTGTATTCCATTTTACTACCTACTGCAAAATGAGCTGGTCATCTGAAATTCTTTCTTGAACTCTTTAATTTTCAAAATTCTGTTAATCCCTTCATGGCTGCTTTTAAATTTGAAGTTTTGTTACAATACTTTCACTTTAACATAATGTGAAAGACTAGTTTTTATACTGTTATAGTCACATTTCTGCTTCTTTGGAGGATTGTTTCTACAGAACACTTACTAAACAGTTGCTATTGCTGTTCTCTGGGCTGTAATATCTAGTTATTCAAATTAATAATTTGAAATATCTGCACTTCATCAATATTTAGGACTCCTAAACTATCCTCTTCCTTCTTGATTTCGATTATTTTGTTCAAGTTCTTTTCTGGTATTACTTCAGGTATAGCCAAATGAACAGGCTTTTCCTACAGTAACACTAGGGCTGTATAATGTTGTCATTGCTTACCTGATTTGAAATGAAGAAACAAATTATCTTCACAATTTCTTCTGGAAGACAGTACAATGGGTTCCACTGGATGGGGAAAGTAACACTTGGCAAGGGTTTGTGCAAGAGGATTGTTGCATCATTGTTCTATTTATCTGCTACCATTTTTAGAATAATTGTTAGCTGTTTTCAGGCATTCTTGGTGTAATGTAATATTCTCTTCCCCTGTCTTATCTCACTTCTTAAGATGTTACAAGCTATACAATTACTGCAAGTCTTAAAGTCAATCTTATGGAAAATAACTGATTAAAAAAAAATACCATCTATTTTGTCCCTGCATTATGGTTTTTCTCCAGTTATAGCACGCTTCCCTGAATAATTATGGCTACAGCACTGTCTTTATCATCTAACAATTTCACTACACAGCCTTCTTTTCACTGTTGTAATAACTCATATAACGCCATGCTACTTTGCAAGACAGTAGCATAAAACAAGGTTACTTTAGGAACACAGAGATGCCAATTACTCTCAAATTGGGTAAACAAATAAATTCTAACTTAAAAATATTTAAAGTAGTCATGGTGTATTTTATGACTCAGTTTCCCCAGTATGTCTGTCACGTTACTGTGCATTTTTTTTTTCTAAATATTAAATGGAAGATTTTTTGCTTATACTTTTAGCCTCAGAGCTTCTTTGGATGAATGACCACAGCAGGTTCTATGAAACTCATAGTTTTTCATTTACTTAGGAACCTACTTTGTCCTTCGCAATCATGTCTAATGGATACTGGCACTGACTATGAAGAGAGGATTTAGGAATAAAATAACAAAAATCTAAATCTCTAAGCCATTTGTGAATTGTAAATAAAGTATAATACATTATAATAAATTGTCATCCCAAATCCCACTTGACCATGCAGATAAGCAAATCCATGTTAGCTCTAAAGTCTAATACAACACTCAATCAAGTAAGCCACTTCAGTTAGTGATGGCTGAAACAGATGTGCAGAGCATTGTTGTTAAACGCATAGATAAAAAATTAAATGTACAGATTTAAGAATTGTAATGTTTTCTTTCAGCTGTAATATATTATTTCAAAAAAGCAGTTACCCTTTGGATTCAGCACTATTCTCCAACTTGCCCATCCCTTCAATGCATTAGTAACAATGCATTAAAAACAAAATGAAGACAAAGAAGATAGCATTTGAAGGACATTATAACAATGCAAGAGATCAAGATTTAATAATATAACTTCCACTTTTAGTTATATATAATAATTACAAAGGGTTTGGTGCACTTATTCACTTAGAAAATGACAACACTGGCATCTCATTTCATACAAAACTTCAAGTAAATGTCTGATTTGAAAAATAGTTTAATTGATTATACAAGAATTAAAGCATTTATGCCCCTACGCAAAGTTGACCAGATCTATTGCAAACTGTCCTGTTTTGTACACAATTCAGCTCCAAAGCAGAAGCAGAGTTTATGGAAATTACTTGAGTCCACACAGTTAAACATGTAATCAATTTGTCCCCACTCTTCCTTCAACTGACAGCTGATAAGTGGTAAATAATATACTTAAAATAATAATTTTAAACATACAATTTATGATTACAAATATTTAATTTGAACAGTCAAAACACAGTTATTTGACACTTTGATTTACATCTCTCAAACACAGTATTATCAGGACTCCCACAACAATTTCAGCGATTTCTTACTGGCTATAATATATGAAGGTATGCAGACCTACATCAATTAATCCTTTGCACTATATTTTTGGTAACAGGTTTTAACTTGGTGAGCTCCACTATTACCTTCTATGTCTGTATATAACAATTATCTGGATGAAAAACTGAACAGCCTTCCTGTTCTTATTCTCCACGTTGATTTGCTTTTTCCTCTAAAACTGATACCAATAATCACTTATCAATAATTCCTTCTTTCTCACTGTCACTGACAAATACGTTCAATAACACAGGAGTAAGAGAAGAGGTGTAGGCAACTTGACCTAGAACTCAAAAGTCAAGTTATATTTTTTCCAGTGGCTTGATTAACACACCCAGCATTAATGGATGCCCTCATTTTCAGAAGTCCTTATTTAACTCCCCATATAATGAACAAGAGCTGTGGGTATTTGATGGCTAAGAAAGATAGGCAAAACTATTTTGGAATTGCACTTAGGTAACAATTGTGTTGTAAATGCATGAAGTGGAATAAAATCCTATTTTCTTATTGACCTAGCTGCATCATCTCCAGAAATGAATGGTCGTTAAGAAAAAGCCTATATTAAATTTTAAAAATTCACACTGGATGGTGATGAAAGTATGACTCCATTATGTGCATGCAACTGAAGTATGAGGATAAAAATTACACTTTTAAAATTACTTTTATTTTCACACATGTGATCAAGAAATAATCAAGAAAAGCCAAGAACATACTGTCCTTTGCGAGAAGGGCAATAAGGAAGGACAAGGATTCTTGCTGTCTGTGTGACGAGGGAACCCTAGGTTGAGATGAACTAGAACTAGGGAAGGCACCAAGGATCCTGTAAGGCAGACTGCAGACTTACAGGGTAGTCGTTATTACCCAATGGGTTTTTCTGCCAAAGCCTTTTACATTGAATCCAGTGTCAGGAAGAACTACCTGTCTGGTCTAGAAACACTGTTACTAGCAGCAAGGGAACTTCAGTGCTGTCCCCTAACTACTAGAGGAATCAGGACGCATGCTCAAAGGCATTGCTCTCCAATTTCCAGTAAATAACCCCCTGACATTTCACAGTCCACGGCTGTGTCATAGACCCCATGCTGAAAAACAGTTACTTCAAACTCACCATCTGAATGGCTTTATCTCATGCCGGTCTTACTTCAGAATTCACTCTAGAATGGTAAGAGCAATTAACTTTTGAGATCAGAGGAGTGTAGGTGCATCAAATCTTGGAAATCCAGGATCTCTGTGCTCAGGAGTATATGCACTTCTTTCCTGGTCTAAGAGCAATAAACAAGGGCACTGTAAAGAGAGACCACCCATGTAACTTCAGGGTTTAATGACATCTGCTAATTGAAACCAGAATATCTCTGGAACAGCTCCCCCAAAATGCTAAACATTTATGTATGTAAGTGATGATGACATTTCTATTTTGGAGGATTTCAACCACAGATTAATTCACGATTAGTTGTGGATAATCTCCCTAGGTTATCTGTTATGATCCAAGAACTGTAAGGTATAATTATGAATATGTTTTGGAGAGGAGGGTTCCCATGTACTTTTTATCATATCCATCTAACACAGGCTTAGTTATATTTTTACTTGCTCCACAAAAAAAAACCCAAACATGAAGCTTAACTGGAAATACGTATCAGGTGTATGTAAGCCCAACTCCTAGTTGGACCTGTACCTTCTCTAACCATCCAGACTGACTCTTCAGTATATAAATACTAAACTGCATCCTTCTGTAAGCAATACATTTGTTTTAAAAACTAAAGTTAGTTTTCTTCATGCATCATTCAATACACATAGCATTTCATACACTTATGTTGTAAGCAAGGGAAGAGGCCACAGAAGCAACTTGGAGTACAGATAATAATGGCTGGAAGAAGGCAATGAAGAGTTTGAAAACACAAAGTCAAAGCAAGAGGAAGGACTTTGGCAACCCCGTTTAGATCAGATGAAGCTGTTGTACAACTACATACTAATAGAGCATGATTCAGATACTCAGTGGAGTATATGCTACTCAGGGCAACTACCACATTCTGGTTGAAGCATATTCAGTAACTCTTTCATTTCTTGACTCATAAAGAGGAGGTATTTGGTGTTGTGGATGGAATATAGGCATTTGTGCACATATGCTTTCATTTGCATTACAAAGTATGTATTCACAGAACGAAAGTAGAATTAGTGCAAAGGGTCTTCTTTCTTGTTAAGTTATACTACACTAAGATACAAACTGTTAGTGCAACTCATGTTGACTTTTTTTCTGTACTGGTTTGAGAGCCTTTTCTCAAAAATCTGAATAATTGCAAAATGGACACTTTTGGGGATATGTGATGAAAAAGACCATGAGCATGTTTTAAGTAAAACATTGCTGAAAGTAGTCTAACTCTCCTTCTTTTAATCAGTAAAAGAGAAGCTTCCACCTTCTTGGCCGCTCTCTGAAGAAACTAAAAAAGGGAGTTTCTGTCCAAGTGTTTTTTCCAAACATACCACTGTCCGATATATGTCTGCTTCCTAGATGTATATACACTTGTCAACATACACAGAACTGGACCATTAAAAAAAAAAAAAACCAAAACCAACTGTATCTATGGTTTAGCACATCATTGTCTTATGATCCAGCAAAAATGAATCACTAGTTCCACTGGCACTATTAACAATTGAAGCTGTATATAATTATATCCGTTTTAAAATGAAACAGCACTTCAAAGGGCATGGGCTGATAGAAAAGGTAAAAACTTTGTAAATGGTAAAATAGAGGATAACTTGACCTTTGTATGAAAGTTGGATTTCACTTTAGCTTAATTATATTGCAAATCATCTCCTCTATATTCAGGGTAATTTACTTTTAAAAACATGAAAATAGGATGTTTCATCTGAGTGCATGTTGAAACTACATAAACAAAATTTACATCAAGACCTATCTAAAAGGGCCCTGAATCAAAGCACTTAGCTCTTCTATATGCATGATGCAGTTAGCTGACTCACAACAAACTCATCTTACATCATTTAAGCTAACCTGGACAACCTTGCATAAGGGCCACCTGTTATCTGCCTCATCATCACTTCATTTGCAGTCTCTTATTGCCACTTTTTAAACTTATGCTATTATTAATTCTATACATAAAAATGAGTTCTGGCAATTTCCTGATTTTCCTCTCACCTGCTAAGTAATAATCAGGTTGCATAAGGTTTCCTATTAAGCAGAATTCTTTTAGATGTTCAGACTTTAGAGCTGATTTTAGCACAAGGAGCAGATGTTAATAGCTTCTCATCAGCTTCTTCAGCTTGTTTTCTGCAGCATGCTTCTACTTCAGTATTATATGTTCTGCTTCCCTTCCCTTCATTCTTTATTTTAAAATTTTAAAAGGATTCTATTGTCTTTTTGGGAAAATTCTATAGAATTTGCTGGAGCTAAACCCAAACAGGATTCTAGATAGCTTTAATTATTAAACATAAGAGATCTTACTGATAGAAATTTTGGAAACACTACAATTAAACAGGCATCTAGATTTCACTTTGAATTGCTGCTATTTCAAAAAAAACCAAAAACAAAACACAACCAAATACCAGAAAACAAAACCATATGGAATAAAACCAATCCTGTAAGATACTATTCAGTCATTCACAACCTCCTTCTACTTGTTACTAAAAAAAAAAAAGCAAAGTTTTGCCAAGTTTATTCTTGTATCATATCTTACCACCATCTAACTTCTTTCAGAAAGATAACTCTTAAGTTAAGATTAGGTGTAGTTTATTGTGATAAGATTTGGCTCAAGGTATATATCATTAATGAGCCAGAATAGAATAAAACTGCCTTTCTCAGAATAATTATTTAAAGGTATCTGGCAAATCAACGGGTCAGATGCAAAGCTTGTTCCATGAAGGAGTGTGTCAAACCTGATAATAATCATATATTTTTCATATCTTTGTACGTGGAGTCTTTTATTGGTCTTTTAATCACCTGTCTGGACTAAACCCAAATTCTAATAAAAGCACAACTACATTTTATACATGACTATAAGAGTATGATTCAGAAATAGTGCAAAGTATAGAATTAAAATTGTAAATAAATTAGACGGACATTCCGTAGAATAGCATATTTGATTACTGTTTCTTTATATTGTCAATATAGAGCTCAACAACTGAAAGATAAGAATTTGTAACAACTATTATGAATCTCCATATCACAACTTTGTTGGTGCTAAGACTGATTTTATAGTCTACCTTAAATAAGCTACTAAGGAAGTAATTAACAGAAATTATACAGGACTTCCATGTTTAGGTTTGCTGCAAATGTTACGACTATTTTTTATATATGAAGCTTCTTTGAGTTCAATTGAAATATTGAAAAATGTCACAACTAAAGGAAACAAAATGTATTATTTGCTCTATACTAAGGAAACTGAATGCCAGACATCTTATGGACCCAACATCCTTCAAATGACTTTTCAACTATAATATTTACATTTTATTTTGCAGTAATACTTGTTATGAATAAAACATTTCCGGAGATATACAATAGTTTGGGTTTGTTTTTTTTCTTTAATCATTATTCTGTGTGAAAGTTTTTGTTTTGTTTTGTTTTTCCCCAGCCCATCCATTTCCAAGTTGTCAAAATATGCTTAGTCTCTGGGGTTGCTTTGTCACAGAAGGTAAGATCAAACCAATGAAAAAAACACAATGAGTTTGAACCAGAGGCCAGCTCAGCCATGCAGCAATAAAAGCAGCAGCAGTCTTTCCAAAGTATCTGCCAGGCTTCATTTGTCTCAGAATAGACTCTGCCATGCCACGTGATCAAGCTTTCCCATCATCCTTTTGCTGTGTTGCAGCCACTCCTTTGTCTGCTGCCAAAGAAGTATGCAAAGTGAGTGAAGACACCAAGAGATTTTCAAACAAATATGACTTTTAGGAGAATCTGTAAGTCAAGGACCCCAAGCAGGCATCAATTCCTCTCTGTCTGCCAAAGAGCTGTCACTTCCTTGGAAAGTTAAATTTGTCACAAGGAAAGAAAATTTCACCATAGTCTGTTTAAATAACTTTGGGAGTAGAATCTTTTCCCAGGTGCTTTTTCCACACAAAGCAAATGTATCAATCATTTTATTCTCTGAAATAACAATTTATTATCCATGCAGGAGGCCTTAGATTCAATCTGCACACTGTTCTGAGTGTCGTGTCAGATACTAAAATCTGTCATCAGTCTTTATCAAGGAAATAATTCTGTTCTTGTCATCAGTTTTTATTAATAAGACTATTTATTACTTCAGTAATTAATTATGACAAGTAGTCTGCCATTTGGATAACGAATAAATATTGATAAATTGCATGGCTAATACACTGTTGCTCTATAACTAGCATTGAAAATGTGAAGACCTGAATGGTACTAAAACAAATAATTCTACATTAGATTTCACACAGCTAGAACTGAACATACTATATTCAACTAAAACAGTGTCTTTCAGACTGCACATAAGGGTTGTTCAGCTCTGGACATCTTAAAATGGCCTAATTTTGGAAGCTAACACAAAAATTTAAGTCCCATATTTAAGACATTTTCAAAAATCACAATTCATTTAAAACATTTCATGAGAAGTGCTTGAATGGCATTGCATTCCAAGAATAAATTGAAACAAAAGACCTCATTCCATTCCACATCCTCTCCTTCTTAAAAGTTCTCTCATTTCTCTGTTGACTAGAAGCCTGGAGCTACTCCGTGCAACTACATCTAAGCATCACATGAACCCAGATTATCTCTCTCTTTTGTCTCAGGCAGTAAACAACCATGAAAAACAAAGACTCTCTCACCCCCTCTGCCATTATTTTAACTCCTGTAATGACTAATGGTGACTACCCTACATTTAGGGTCTATGAAGAACTACTGCATCTCCAGAAAGGAATATAGCACTCATCCTTGGTCTCTCATGTTACATGCATCAATTTGGTACTCCTCAACTTTGGTACTTCCTTTTTCTAGCTCTACCTGTAAAGTTTCTCATAAATCCAAGAGTAAGTAGTGACGAGGAACCAACCAATATGCATTACAATCCAAAAATCATTATGTAGACTATCCTACATCATTACCTTTCCAGACAATAAGTCTCCACTATTGATGGGTGGTTCTACTTTTCCTTTTATTATCCTAAACCTCAACCTTACTCCATTCCAATTACTCATCAGAAGGTGAGGATTCCGTACCTTTCAAAGAACCATTATATTCCCTTCTTGCCAAGTATGTTTATCATTTCCTTTACAAATGAACTGCTCTCATTTGCTAAAATCCTTGAGTACTCTCACATCAGATTACTTATACTACTATAGTAGAAACCAATACTACACATAACCAGAGTGATCAACTGAACTATCATCATGTGGTGAAATCCAAAATAAAGACTTGCTAGCAGAACTGAGAAGTCAACTTCAGTAATCTGACAATATAAAGGACTGCATACCAGGGTTTGATCTGATAAAGTTCATGACATTGCTCTTTGTGAAGTCACAATGCTATTCAACATTTACACAGCTATTGATTTAATAGCATGCTGTGCTAGTATACCTGAAGTATCATACATCTTGGATCAAAAGGTATCATAACAAGAATTCATCATTTGAAACAGTTTAAATAATTCCAGATTAATTAAAATCAGTACTGGCAATATGGTCAGCAATTCTTTTCTTATATTCTTCACCTCACATAACCAAAAGTGAAAGTCATCCTGACTGTATATTTGAAAAATAATTCTAGAAGTGCACATGAAAATGCTAAGCAGAGTATGACAGACCTCACCGAAAGCAAAATAAATCTGTGAAAGAACTTAAAAAAAATACAAGTCCATTCATATCAGCTTAGCAAATACCACCAAAATAAAAAGATGAAGAAAAACTTCCAGAGCACTGTATGATACACAGAATGTAAAAAATTTAGAAAAATTGTTTAATAATATTGCATAATTTTAGGCTCTTGTTTATAGATATTTATATTGAATTACATTTATTCCTGTCAACAATATCACGATCAAGTTTCCAGCTTTATATAAAAATTTTGAATCACACTTTCCTCAGCATTAACTTGTCAAAATCTTGGGCAGCAAAATTAAATGATGGTGGTTCTACTTTTGATACTTTAGGAAATACTAACTAAAATCTGATGGCAGCTATGTCACAGATGCAACTGAATAGTGTACAGGAACCCATCTCTAACAATAAATAGAAGATTAAAGGCAATACTTGCCAGTACGAAAAACTGAAAGTAAAAGCTCTAATACAAAGAACGCTTCCTCCTCCAAGTAATGATGGTGATGTTTAAGGGAAGATCAAAAGAAAGTAACTTTAAAAGCTAGAATTGTGATTTTTCCAAACAAGTCCTAAATCAATAATCAATGACTGGTATATAAAGAAAGAAAAACAAACCAACTGCAGTGGCCACATTTTCAGATGCTTCAGGAAAAAAAAGGTTCTGCCTATCTGGAACCTGGAACATATGCGCATTAATTTGTTGCACTTACCAGTTTCCTACTACTATAAAATAAAGAAAAGCTCTATTTTTTTTTAATCCATTAGAATGCTTCCTCGACATAACCCAAGGTAAGCAGAAACTTATAAGCAAAATTCATTTGTGAAGATCTTTTTCCTCTGAACAGTATCGTTAGGAAACAGAAAATACCTCTCATCTGATCTTGCAGTATCATGAATGCTTTCTCGTTATCTGTTAGTAAACATAACTTTTTCTTTTTAACCTTTCCACTATACTTATTTCCACATCCATAAATGCTGACATCCTGTACACCTACCTTTAAGTGTTTCACATTGTATTATCTGAAGGTACATAAGCATGTACTGTTGCAGCCACAGTCACACATACTGATAACAGACATCATCATGAGAAGTTGAAATGAGTGTTTGTTCAAGCATATTCTTAGCAGAGTTTAAGATCTACAGTTTCACTGCTCTATATATCAGAATCAGCATAATTCCAAAGCTTCACCATTTATATCTGAGTATGAAACAGACAGTTTAGAAAGAGAAGAGTACTTTGGATTTGCCAGCTCCTCAAATTGTTCCCATGAGCTCTAATTGTCCGATATTTCCAGGTATTCTTTACTACACAGTGTGCGTGTGCACACATGCATACAAACACATGAACAGAAGGAGAAAGAATTAGAGCTTACTACTGGGCTATAACTCTCTTCCATTTACTTAAATGGGAAAAGATCTGTGAAACCACGGCTACCTAAAGTTATGATATACCACTATATACTACACTTAACTCTGAAAGAAACAGACTTCCTTGTAGACAGAACTATTACCTCACTGAAATTTATCTAGCCCTTAAGATTATACTGTGCATAGAGAAACTGGTGTTTACACACAGAGGATTCAGCATTTGAATTATACAATAATGCATGGCATGCATATAACAATATTAAGATCCATATGATTCAAAAAAAAAAATCCATGCTTAATTTGTCATACACTTGGGCTGTCCAACATCTGGAATGTATCATAATACTGACCTGTGTGTATCTGTGTATTCATACAATTTCAGACTTTAAACAGTCACAGGAGAACACAAACAGTTTAAAAAGGGGTATGTGTGGACCACAGCTGGATGAAGTCCAGAGGGTAACAGTCATGCATTCTGCATCAACGTGAAAATATGCTCAAGGGCAGTAATGAGGCACAAAGTGGCCATCAAATTACTGATATTCAAACTACTGAACACGTGTCTGACTTCAGACTCATTTGTGGTTTTACTTCCTTGGAAATTCTGCCCCCAAATTTGAAATATAAAATTATTTAAGAACTATTTCTTGCTGCTATGTGCTTTTTTCATTCTTTCTCCTTCCTCCTACTCCATTTACCAAACATTAACACAAGCCTGTTCAGTTTAATATTCACACTAAGTTTATGAATTAGTTATTACCATGCCTTCTAAACCAAGAAAAGTTTAAGTATGCTGTTTTAGGTTTTTCCAACTTGATCATTATTCAACATTTAGAAAGACACATTTCTGAATAAATTTTTCACTCTCAAAACTTAATTAGCAACTATCAGAAAAGCTCTGCTTACAAAGCGTGCTTGACAAAGCTACCTCTACACATCTATTATGTACAAACATTACTTAAGTCACACTGTGACCTAAAGATTTTATACTAAAAAACTCCAGAAACACTCCTGTTCAACCATGTGTGTGCACAATACATTCATTTTTTCACTCCCATTACGTGCAGCTGCACACACAGAGTTTCTATCTCTCCATTCAAACACAGTGAAAAATTCTATGAACTCCATTAGAGACGGAGCCAGGGCCGGGTTCCCCCCACACCCAGTATTGTAGGTTACTGTGATGCATGCAAATGGTTTGTCTGGTTTTTAAATTTTACAATTTCCTATGTGTCAACATTTTCACATTTCTTTCATTGGTAAATGTATCCTGGATACATTTTAGTCTGATAAAACTTCCACAGCAACTAAACAGAGATGCAGTCAAAAGTTAATAAACGCACAGATCAAATTCTCTGTTGTGCCAAAATTTAATTATACAGTACATGTAAGCATTTCATTTTATGAAGATGAAAATGGGATACCTTGCAATAAAAAGAACTACTGGCATCAAAGTACTCAAATTTTCAGATTTAATATGCTTCAAAATGCCTTCATTTTATCCCCATGGAAGAGAGACTTATACAAGAATATCTAACTATTAACTCTGATACGAGAGTATTCAAGTATTCATTCTGATAGCACAGAACTCCCTCAAATATAAAAATATTCAGCGAACAGTTGTGAAAGCTTATCTTACATAGTATCTAAAAAGGCAACAAAGTGATATTTATACCTGAGGAAGAGAGAGACTAGCATGAACTTCTGTGGTATGTTGGATCTATTATCCAGATTCAAAAAGAATATCACTGGAAATACTGGTCCTATGGGTGAAGCAGATAAAGAATAATGAACAAAGGATTATTTTTATAAGAAATGAAAGGACAAACATATATGTTGTCATATCAACAAATTTAACCTGTACAATCATGGCCTCCAATAACTCCTCCTCTATGAAAATTAGCCTGTCTAAACTGCCATCTTACTTAACAGGTCAGGAGTCTGGTGGCTTTCTTCTGGTTTGTGCACTCAGGATTTCTTCCAAAGAAGTCAGCGTAGAAAGAAAACAATCATACATTAGTTTTTTTAGAAACACTACCATGTCTCACAGTATAGATAGAGAATATTTTTTTAATTTTTTGCTATTCTCTCAATTACTTTTTACTAGCTTCTCACTTATGAACTCATTCTTTGATAGTAACATCTTTCCTTCTAGTAATCTGAGTACTTGCCTGAAACATAGTCCAAGTCTTCTGCAAAGCATGTATCTCAGAATTAAGTTCCTCATTATGTCAGACTACAAGACTGACAGACTTTCATGTTATTTTTGCTTCTATTCTTTCTTCTTCATATAAACCACTGATGCAATCATAAAAAAAAAGCATAAATAGTCAGCAAGATAATGGCATTTTTAATTTCTGTCTTACATAGTTCAGTATCTGTCTTCCAGAAGAAAAATTCAGTGATAAAAAGGATTCAGAGAATGAAGAGACCGAAAAGTTTGTATAAAGAGATACAGATACTGTACTTACATAAATGGAATCTTAATACACAGTACCCCATGGAACAAGAATTTGTTTCGGATTGCCTTAGGATATATAAAAAAAAATACATCTTCAGTGTCATTTATAGTCCTAATTTTAATCACTTTAAACTCAAATTACTAAAAATTCCAATTAGATATTTATTATCTTTATAGTTTCCTCTTTACGTTCACGTGTATTTGAATTTGGAGTAGTTATGCACTTCTCTTATTCCTTTGCCTTCCTTTCTGCTTTTTTTAAAAAATTAATTTTCCATAATTCATTTTCTTTTTTTCCATTTTATCTCATTTTCTTCTGCCAGGACTTCTGTCATTACATGCCCCTTTTTAAGTCTGTATATGCATACAGCCTTGCCTCTGTCTTCACAGTGTTGAGTTCATTCTTACTATAAAACTTTGGCCAACATCCTACCCTGAGACCTGCCCCATTTTCTTTGGTCTCCGCACCCCTTCACATTCCAGTTGCAGCCCAGCTGCTCCCACCTGAGGTTTCTATCAACTCAGTAACATCTACTACTGGGTAAGAAAATATTTTTCTGGGTTCCTCCTAGAATCCTTTCTCTTTCTTTATCTATCAGTATTTGGGTACATTTTAACATTATATATAAAGGTATTTGCATAATCATGGCTTTCAGGCACTTTTACTTTTAATTGTTCTGCCTTTGTATTTTTATTTCTTAGTAATGAAGGAAGATTAAAGGTTTACAATCATTCTAATTTACCATTCCAGGCAAAAGGTAAAAGCTGGTCCTGCAGAGGGTGAGCAGTGCTGAAAGCTTTAGTGGACTGACAGCTTTTAGAACTGGTATCCACATCATGGTGATTTTTCAATAGCACTTAATATGTTCATTTAAATACTGGTTTTAACCATCGCTTAGTAGCAGCGTGAGGCATCATTAAAATTGTAGTCTTGACATAGCACTAAGCAAGTAGCTTGAAGAGCTGTTACGTATTAAAATTCACAGGGGTTTGAGCAGTTATTTGTCCACTACAATATGCAATAGCCAAAGTATTCTCTCAGCAGATATACCTTCACAAAACAATTTATTCTAACTTTCTAATCACCCAAATTAAGTGCCTCATAATATGGTTATCCAAATGCAATTCTGACTCATTTCTGCAGTCTTATTAAATCTTTTCACAAAACCAATATAATTCAATCATGATACAGCTTACTCTACAGCATTCTAGAACTTCATGAGAGAAAAATAAAAACAAAATAGTAATTCTCTAGGAACATTCCTACACACTACAACCTCAATATCAAAGCTAAGATTCAAAAAGGTTATTGATGTGGTTGGCATGCACAGTGTGCAACAAACTTAGGAGATCTGTGATGTAATTTTCATTCTGACTCCAGTTTTCTGTTGCATTTGTTTTTTCCATGTATCTGAGATTTAATTTCCTTACAAGAAGTCTTAAATGTGCTATTGAAATGTTAGCAGTACAGAACATGCTGTGGTAGTCTAATCTTTAGGGGTGTGTGAAAGTTAAGAGGGCAATCTTCTTCCACATACAAATGAAGAAAAGTCTTCTTTCTGACTGAAAGACTGTCCAATGTCAGTAGTGGATCCACAGACTTTAAAACACATACATGCCATTTAATTATCTTAAATTCTCACAGTCATTAATACAGACAACATTAAGTACTTTTTTCCTGCAACAACTTCCATTTCACATGAGGTTGCCTCTGTTCTCCCATAGCATGAAGGGCCTACTAAACAATACTCAACAAGCCAATTGGTTGCCCAGTTGAGACTAAATTACAGAGTTTCTGGGAAAATGTATCATGTTTCTACCAGTACCCAAAACTGACAATTCTTCTACTGCTTCAAACCTGACTGCTATAGTTTCATGGATGCTTTTACAACAAAAACTTGAGCTTCATTAGAAACATTGCATAGTATTTTCTTCTCTCTCTACTAAATTGCTCTTCAACTTTCAAAAAAAATGAATATGCTATTGTAGGAATACAAAACTTTCACTCTTAGTAAACTCAATTAGGCAAATCTTTACTTACTGCAAGTTGGCTTGGCCCTGCTGGCTTCAAGGAAATTACAACTACTAATGCCAATTCAGTGTAGGGCACCCCTTTTGTTACTAAAATCTTCACATCTAGTATAGTACTTCAACAAATGGAAGCAGAATTAGGGCTGTAATTTTTCACTATTGGCACAATAGTTTGTTGACCTGCACTTTCCTCCAAGATCATATCTCTCTTTTGTCAATAAAACACATTTTTCAGGAAATCCCTTAGTCTGTTAACAAAACAGTTTTATTAACATTCATACTACATTCCACCAATGCTAACTATGGTGAGTCCTTTAAATTAATTTGCTTAAAAACCCCCTGCAATTTAACAATGTTAATCTGTAATTCTGCTGATAAATTGCATTTAATTCAATATTTCTGTCAATAAATAATGTACTTGTTGGAGAGAATAAAAGCCAGGAGACAGAGAACTTCATTTATTACTTTATTTTGTGGGCAAAATGTAGTTTATATCAGATTTTAGTAGAACAACAGGCATGAGCCCAGCTTTCATAAGTAGAATCATAGAATACTTAGGGTTGGAAGGGACCTTTAAAGGCCATCTAGTCCAACCCCCCTGCAAGAAGCAGGGACATCTCCAACCATATCAGGTTGCTCAGAGCCCCGTCCAACCTGGCCTTGAATGCTTCCAGGGATGGGGCATCCACCACCTCTCTGGGCAACCTGTGCCAGTGTTCCACCACCCTCAGTATAAAGAATTTTTTCCTAATACCCAGTTTAAGTCTACCTCCCTCTATTTTACAACCATTACCCCTCGTCCTATTGCAACAGGCCCTACTGAAGGGCTTTTCCTCATCTTTCCTGTAGGCCCCTTTTAGTTACTGGAAGACCACTATAAGGTCTCCCTAGAGCCTTCTCTTCTTCATGCTGAACAGCCCTCAGTCTGTCCTTATAGGCTTTACATTAAAAAGTGTATCTTTGTGAGTAGAGGCAGTGACATGCAGAGGATAAGTATTTAAGATACTATCCTTATTTCTTAAGAGATATTAATTTCCTGGAGATTTGACATTCAAAATAAAACATGCTTGAATAATGACCTGATTTCCATTCAACTGACAATACGAACAAGCTGCTTTATATAATTAAGGCTGTGTATATGAATATTATTTTTTATATCATTCCACTAACCAATTGACCTGATATATAGTAATTTGAGATAAAAATTTGCGAAACTCAAATTTATTAAGAAAGCAAAAAGATTTTAAATACTTTTCAGGTATGTAGATAACACGCACACACGGATATTATATATATGATGTTTACTTCCATTTGCAGTTAATAGTCCCTGTACACTGCGTAAATATTAGGCATGCAGAAAGCTAGTAACAGTCTAGAAAGCACTCAAACTAACTTATGAATAGAAGTAAAATTCCATTTTCCCATGGTCCTCAAAGTATGATCCTTGATGGAGGTAGGAGACAGCAGTTCTTCTGGCTGCAGAAGTGAAAATTAACTATAACTTGGCCAAAGCTGAAGATTATGAAGTAACTTTATGTTACTTAAGTATAATAAGAAAAACGTAGTTGTCTTAGTTGTGTGCTCATGCTATGAGCAAAAAGGCCTTGAATTCCTTGAATACAGGAATTCCCCAGTGCTCAGTTTCATGCCAGTCACTATCTCAAATCAACTGCAGTGACAACTGTTTTCAAAAGCACAAACATGACTACTTAAGTTCACAACCATTTTTTTTCAGCTAGTTGCAACTCAATGAAATGACACAAATCCCATGGATTATTGCACCCTTGGGGGTTAGGAGCAGTCAGATTAACACTGAACAAAATTCTTTAAAAATGTTTCTCCAATATAGTAAGATATTTTCTCATCTAATGCAAAAACTTGGATTTCAATTATGCTTTTCAATTATTTTATTATTTTACAAACACAGACACCAATGCTATGACATTTCTGTGACAACTATGGAATTTTGTTAAAAGATCTTATGCAAGCTTAAGGTTTGCAATTTTGGAGGCTGTACTGCAAATTTTTAGATTGAGGGAGACATCTCTGAAGCTCATATAGTTCACAGTGTACTTTGAAAGTTACTTTAAGTGATACAGAGCACATAGGTCACAAAGACATTGTTTTAACAGATTATAAATGTAGTAACAGAAATTTGATAGATACTAACAATTTTAACGTCTCATTTTAATTTCTGATTCTCAGCCTCATCTTTATCTCCCATAAATTATTGTGAAAAAATTATTTTTACTACTAAGCACTGCAATTGTTCTCACACTGATGTGTCTGACAACACCAACTGATACATTTTTCCTAATGATAACAACAGGCACTGGATGAGACTCTTCGTTGTAATGCAATAAGCAAGTTATTTCATCTAGCATATTATAAGATCTGTTCAAGTAAAAGTTGATGAAAACCAGCTATATATCCTATAAAACCCTGGAAATTGCAGGCAAGTGTCCTCAAAAAGTTTGTGAACATTACTGACTTATGTGAATTTTTGCTGCATTAATGCATAGTTCTGTAGGTACAGAATACTGCTAGCTACAGTAACACTGTAATAAATATACTTGCTGATCAAGAGGTGACTGAATGTGTTCCTAGTTTTCCTCCAGAATTTGGCAAATGCTTTTGATGCTGCAACCTGTCCGATCACTGCAGACTCCTCTTTTCTTACCTTGTACAAATGTCAGAACTGTCAGACAGCTGAAAAACATCCACAGATAGAAAGACACAAATTGCTGACACACCATTTCTAGGTCCCGAACCAAGGCTTTTTCAACATGAATCTAACTTATTACATGTGTTGACTGACCCACCATGCTAGCCCAACTATTACTGTTAGCTAGGAAATTAAAGCTGACATAGTTTATTCTGGGAACTGATTAAATGCTTTTCCTGGCAGATGCATTATTATCAACACAGCATGGCATATATATTGGCAGTGAGAAAAACTGTTTTCAACAATAGAGCTCAGTTGACTAAAGAGTAACATTTGAACCATTAGTAACAGTACATGAATCCATCTTTCCTATCAATTGTTTTTTTTTGCTGACAAACACATGTAGCAACAAGAGGAAAAGGGGCAGAGAAAATACAAAATACACGTGTGTGAATTAGACATTTAATATATTACTTTGAAGTAAATATTGTGAATAGAACAGAAAGGAAACCACAAAAGCTAATAGTCTCTGTACAGGAAAAGCTAGAAGTGAGGAAAAGGTTGCAGGGAGAAGAAAATATCAGAGAAATCCTTCTGATGAAGCAATCAGCTAAAATTAACTTTGTTAATTAATAAAGTAGCAAAAAATAGGAAAATATATAAGGAAATCTACAGTTCTTAAATCCAGACTTTATTGGGAGAAATATAAGCAGGATGCTCAAGAGAAGCAACATCACAGTATTCTGCTTGTGTCATCAGATGCTGGTTGATTTTATTGCCTACAGCCTAGAACTCCAGTTGAAGAATCCTCTTTAAAATATGGTTAATAAATGTACTTTTTTGAAACCACACAGATATACACAAAAAACATCCAGAAACAAACAGCCTCATTTTGCGGCTGTGCTCCTTCCTCACTGGACACAGCTATCCTGATTTAAATCACTTGAACATCTGACTCCTTCCCACTACTCAACAAATGAAACTCCCATTCTTATAAACTCTTGAAGACAGAGACCTCAAATAGGTCAGCAGGTCTGATATGAGACCTCTGCACTAAAAAGCATGAAGTAGTACAGTCTGAGGATAAGTTGGTGAAAAGATCTTAAACCCCTTAATAGGCTCAGTGACACACAGACAATCCAGTCGCCTCTAGAAGACAACAAACCACAGTGGATATGTGAGGGTTTATACAGGAGAATGATCAGATGGAAAACTTGAATCTTGGTTCACTGTATAACCTATCTCCTAAAGTTCTTCCTCTTCCACCTTTACTATCTAAGGGAAAAAAAAATAATTTTATATATGTATATAAAGTACACAAAAAAAACTTTAGCAGTGACCATAGCAATGATACTGTTTCTACTTGCTTCATGCTTAAATTTCTCCTGTAATGCATATTCATATGGTAAATTTACATGTACAGAGACACATGTATGTACATGTGTATTTTTTTTTATTTAGCTGCCTGACAAGTTGAAGAGAATATTCAAGCAAAGAAGAATTGTGAGAGATAAAGATCATTGAGGATATATAGCAAAGGAGGAGAGAAAACATATTCACAAATCATTAGATTCATCCAAACAGCTTTTTGGCTCATGTTTTCACAGTGCATCTTCAATAGCATCTAATGTGAAGGGTATCTTGTGTTCGATCAGTCAGTTTTACAGCAAGATTTAAGTCCTAAATATATGTGTCCATGTTGTAAAATGCATTACTTACTTACATCAGGATGCAGCGTATTCTTTGTGAGTGTGCCTGTTAAAGCAGGTAAAGTGAGAGAAGGTTGAAGCTGAGATGCAATAGATTCACTGCTCAGCTCCGAGACGGAGATGACACAAACCCATTGTCACTGGCCAGCTGGATGCCCATCTATCAGAGAAACCTCAGGCAGCTCTCAGCTGGCACAGGAGCCAGCTTTCTTATTCCCATTAGGAAGAACAGGTTGCAGGGAAGTATGGAGAAACAGGAAGAAAGCCACAGTAGCATCATCTCTGTTAACCCCTACTGGATTACTGATCATTTGAGACAAAACCTCAGAATTTTGCTTAAAATCACTTTGATCTTATTCTAGGCTACACCTAGACATTCTGAAGTGAGTTCCAGGAATTTTTTTTTTTTATTATTTTTTTTTTAATATCAATCAGTCTTTTCTAAATGCATTAGAAATTTGCACAAGGATTCTTTAACCACAAAAAGCACTCATGTGACAATGTCAGTATTTTAGGGATACGGAGAAACACTACATATAGTGATATAACAGGAAAATATATATATACAGAAACTACCCAGGGAGCACGTCAGTTGCGGTTCCTGTTCTTATACTAGTCTAGAAAGAAAACAGAACAGACAATGGCTCAAGTCCTCTTTTAGTGTAATTGAGGTATTTAGAGAAACTGTGTATCTGCATCAAAATTTTTAACCAAGGATATTTCTTACCAGAATTTTAAGTATCTTCAATAGAACTGATTTATTAGTTTAATTTATTTGAAAACACAAATAAGAGATGATAGGACTACAATTCAGACTCCACTTGCTTTTCTACTTACATGTGCTATTCTTCAGTAGAATAAATAAATAATAGCCTTTCCTTTTCCATTTTCCAGGTTCCATTTTTACATAAGCCGTATGAATAATTCAGGAGTATAGCTGCTTAGCTGCTGTCTGACATACCACCAAGCTTTTTCTAACTTTGCTTATACTGTCAACACGTTAGTGGCAAATAACTGAATGATTTCCTTTAATTCATACACTAAACCAGAAGAATTCTGTTCTTCCCTGTTTTACACTGGCTTCAGCAAATACATGTCACATGGAACGGACAAATTTTCACCTATTTCTATGTGTCTTAAATTTTGCGGTGGAATTCAATTAGGTTTCCTTCAAAAATAATAATGTGTTGGTAGAGGAATTAAGTTAACTTGCAGAAATAATTATTGAACTGGTTTTTATGATCTGCATTACTGAAAAGCTGTAAACCTGAGGGACATACAGATGAAAGGATGGATGAGGCTGAAGGAGATTGACATACAGTCCTCTATCGTCTTTTGATGAGTTACATAAATGAATGAAGACTGTTGATGTTCTCAGTGCACTTCCTAGTACTGCTACAATGATTTCCCTCACTCCTCAGCATAGATCAGTGTATCTCAGTACACCCACTGTTCAAATTAGGACTTTCAGAACATTTAGAAACTCTCAGAAGCACAGTCACAGAATGCTAAAAATGCATCCCTGCTTAAGTATCAGTAGAATAAAGTTTTTAATCAAGAAACATAGAAGAATTACAAATACAGTAAATGTCTCTTCTCTCACTTTGCACATCAACTTGAAGGTAGAGCTTCAGGCTTTGTAAATTGTCATCAATGCCACAGGCACTGTTCTTCACCTCAGTGCAATCGTATCGCCTCTGACAACACAGCACTAGAAACATGAAATCTGTTTCTCAAAAATACTACTGTTTGGGGGATATCCAACTTCAGTTTATTCTTCATGATGTACCCTCTCTGATAATCTGAGGCCAGTAACGCTGGGAGACTACAGACAGTTTTACATGCTAGCCTATTCTGCACTGAACAGTTCTTAACAGGATTTGGGTACTGCCACGCTACTATAAAAAACATTTTAAAGACTTTTACATCCAATTCCCTCACAATCTCATGACATTGTAAGAACTGATTAAGCGTTTGCATAATACCAGCAATTTATATGTATTTCTCCACAATTCAGCACACTTATTATAATTCCATTCTCATGCTTGTGACAAAAGATTTTAAAACTTTCTAACAATCAAAATGCTGTTTTTCACCAATGGGGAAGCCTAATCAAGAAGGCACTGAGAGCTTCCCTGAATGGCCTCAATTCTTAAAGCAATCAGCAGCAAAGACAGGTGCTCAGCACCTTGAGAAACCAGGCTATGGGAACAAAATCAAAGATGTGTGATCTATTTGAACTGCCAAACTTTGCTGTCTGTTTCAAGATTATGTGGCTATTTAACAGACACACCATTAAGTAGAGTTGCAAGTGCTTCTCAGCTCCAAAATTCAGACTACATGTAGGTGCCTAAAATTGGGCATCTAATTAAGGTCATGTTTCAGAACTTTAGTCTTCATAAGTACTTTGTCAATTGTTGCAGTTTAGTAAACCTAGGCAATTGCTGATGTTAAAACCTGAAGATTTAAATCAGATAATTGCAGGCACAGAAAAATCCTATCTCCTTTTCTTTGTTCTGAAAAACTGGGATGGAAATCTTAACAGAACAAGTCTTCTCATAATTCTACTCCCTATTTCTGCAAAAGACCATATGAAAAATACAGTCTGGTGGGATTTGGTATTTCTGCACTTCTGTGTCCTGAACAAAAGTACAGAGATGAACTTTAATTATGACGATCGCTTACTTTTAAGAGATAACCAACTAAAAGTAGCTTAACATACAGTCTAAATTTTAGATGAAAGCTGTTCTTTCCTTTGAATCAGTTAATCTGTACAAAAGTTGATAATTCATAAGATACTCCAGAAAATTCTACAACTTTGCAGATACGTAATAAAACAAACTTTCAACAACGCAGCTAGAAACAATAATCAGGTTTCCAAAATAACTTTCAGTCCAAATCTCACTGCAACGTGTTATCAAAGACATGAAAAAAATTGATTTTTTGAACAAAGTAATATTTTTTTAATGATTCAACTTCCCTTCAATCCAAGAGTTTGACACACACAAGACAGTCTACCCCAAATCCAGCAAAACTCATTGAGAAAGACACCAAACAAAGTCAGAACCTGCTCTGTTTCCTGGTGTTTTCTCCTAAATCAGAACAACGCATTATTTCTATTACTGAAGTGCTTAGTTATTATTGATACATGCAGTTTTAGTTTAATAATTTTGTAAATGTTTGATTATGGTCATTTTACATATTTTTTCTGAGTAAAATAAGCTCCCATACGCAACCAACACAAAATCTCTACTTAAAAACTTAATTACTGCCTAAATATCAAATTCTAGGTAACTTATCCTTGACTCTCACCATAGTAATGTGTCTCATCTCCTGGACGTACTTAGAATTCTCCACTAACTGGACGAGAAGTCATTCTTTGACTAGGTGCCTCAGATAGCTATGGCTAGATGAGAAGGTTCCTGTGTTGTGTTCACAATACTATCAGGAACACCAGTAAACTACATATTAATGTTAAATTAAAGTAAATGAAGTACAGAATAATTGCTCAGAACTAACTATGTATAGGCCATACGTTCCTTTTGCTCCAGGAGGTGCTGGCTGGTTATGATCCCTGTAACAATGGTACTCAGACTCTGCAAAGTATTAATTAAAATGCCGTTTATTGGAACTAACACTAGGAAGAAAGAGATCATAGTATAGGTCATTTCACATCCCTTCAGATGCTGCAAATCTCAAGCTGCATGGCATTAAATAAGCCCTCAGCCAGGGTACAGCACGTCATGCAGATCCTGTCTGGGCAAAGGTTATCCCATTTTGATATTTGTGTTCTTAGAGCATTCTCCTAGAAGAAAACAATTCTGTTTGTTTCTACTGTCAAGCAAAATGGATGTTCACATGAGAACTCGTTACTGCACTTTCTGATAAAGGCAGGGATAGAGATTTAGTGTAATCACCAGTACTAAGTGGAAGCCTACAGGCTCCTCTTTTACTCTTAACTGGATTAATTTATCCGTCAGCCAAGGGATGTACGCAGCACAGCACAGGTCTGAAGGCCAAGCTATACATGCAGCACAGCTGAGGCCTGCGGCTGCTCAGATTACTAAATATGCATTACTGTATTCCCAATGTAAGGTGGTCTTCTAGATTGGATCACTACAACAGTTATACCACAGGGACCATAACTTTGTTTCTAGCAATGGACCATCCTGAAAATGCTTTCTCTGAACCTGATAAACAAGATGCTTTTGGAACACATCTATCAAATGAAATAAACTTACTTTTTATTCAAGTTATCACATACTTGCCACTTTTTCGTCATTACTGTATCTTTTCTTGTTATTAATAACACTTCAATTTCTCCCTTCCTGCTTAGGTGCTTTGTTGTTTTCCAATACATAGTACTCAAAAATACGACCAGAGATCATAGAATCACAGAACGGTTTGGGCTGGAAGGGCAGTTCAAAGGCAATCTAGTCCAACCCCCCTGCAAGAAGCAGGGACATCTCCAACCACATCAGGTTGCTGAGAGCCCCATCCAACCTGGCCTTCAATGTTTCCAGGGATGGGGCATCCACCAGCTCTCTGGGCAACCTGTTCCAGTGTTTACCACCCTCACTGTAAAAATTTTTTTCCTTATACCCAGTCTGAATCTACCTCCCTCTATTTTGAAACCATTACCCCTAGTCCTATTACATATCAAACAAGATAAGCACATAAAGACAATTCACACACCCCTAAAGAATGTGGAAACACAAGATGACCTTAAAAGAATATAAAGAGTAATAAAAGGTTTTGGTGTGCTGACAAGGAAAATGCAAAAGTGGCTGAAGAAGAATGGTACAAAAGAAAGAGCAGATCAGCTAGACTAGCACATGCCCTCTCTAACATTTATATAAGCTGGTTCATATACACAGCAAGGTGGGTAGTACAGTGGAACTCTGGAGACTGATTTTTTGCTCTTGGCCCCGACCTTCTAAATAGTTTTGCTAAGTCTCTTTTCTTTGATTAAGATTTTTCACCTGTAAAATGGGGTAATGACAGTGAACTTCCATTCAGTGTAGACTGGTAACTGCTGAAAAACACACTACATAATAGTCAGGCATTATTTATTTTCTTTTAGATTAGCCAAAAAAATATTCTTCTCAAATTACTGCAAGTGACACAGTTTTGAGGAAAGATTTTACATTTTCTAATGCTTCTAACTGACTAAAAAGAGTAGACAAGTACTAAGATAATAACGAAATGAAAAATAAATTGTCAGGTACGTTTTAGGTTTTCTTTATATGACTTGAAAATAAAAGCTTATTTCTAATTAAAATAGGATGTAGACCAAATATCGAAACAACTCCGAACTACTTCAGAACAGAATTCATATTCAATTTTGAACACCCACAGGTACTGATAGTGTTGTATGTTATATAAGGATACCCTTACAATTCTAAAATGTGTAATTACTACGGTTATGTCTTTAGCCCATGACAGACAGTGCATCTATAAAAAGAGGTCTTTTCTGTGTGTGTAACAAATAAGAATGTGAACAGTTCTAAATGCCACAGTAATTTAGGAAAATAGATGTAAATTGCTGAAGTCTGTCATACTTCTAAAGGAATTCAGTGATCATTTAAATAAAAAGCTTTCAAATTTTCAAAACAAAAAGAACAGGAAATCCATTCTCTCATTCCTTTCACATAATATTCACGGTTTCATAGCTAATGTTGAGCTTCTCCTATAATAAAATTATGTCTGAAACAGATAAGCAAATGCAAGCAGAGAAACCACTCTTCTCAAGAGTGTTACAGGGCTGTACTTTAACACTGTATTCTGAGAATGAGAAAAGATGGAATTCAGGCTCTGTTTATTCTAATGACCTGAATTTGTCACTCCATTAATATTTCCATAATTTTTAGAGGTGTGCTATGCCAATCACCTCTTTCTTCATCTTCTTAAAGAACTTTGTCACCTTGCATAAAATTGTTAACAAGAGAATTAGAGGGAGCAAAAGACAATCAGGCAAGATAGTTCTTTTTTTTTTTCCTTCACGGATCAAGTCAGTTGCTGATTTCCCCCGCTTGACTTTTTTTACTTCCTGACTTTATACTAGCTTACCATTATAGTCTGTGTTTGTCAGAATAGTCACTTGGCACACATCTAACACAGCCATTGACCTGATAATAGGAACACAATTTAAAAGTTAAAATGTCAGTGAACTCAAATAATTTTCAGTAACAAATTAACACTCAAATATGAATTAACAACTGATCAGACACAAACCTTTCAGAACTGAAGTTGATATCTACGAGCTCTGCAGTGAAACAGTACTACAGGTAGGGAGAAACTGTCTTTTCAATACCTAGCCCTGCTTCCACCTTCTGAATGCTCCTCTATGTTTGAGTTTTGACAGGAGCTCTTTGTTCACCCATGGAGGCCTCCCGGCATTTTTGTCCAATTTGCTGCTTCTTGGGATCAACTGCTTTTAAACTTTAATTGGGGAAAATCCAGAACTTCTGAAACAATAATGCTAATACCAGAAGACCCGCCAAACTCAATGACATCTAACAATCTATCTACAAAAACACTGAATTTCATTTTCTTGTCAGATGTAGCATTATTGCCTACATCCAAATTACACCATCCATTGATTCCCTAGGCAGGGTATACCAGTGACACTGCTGAGTTTTACATTTAGTACCTACTGCTTACAAGTCTCTTGCAAGAACAAATGCCATCAGAGAAAGTAGTTCTGCTTGCTAGCACACAAACTAGAAAGTGAGACTGAGATAAATTTATTAGTCTAAATCATTCCTTGAAGATTAAGATACAATGTCTAAATAAAAAAAAAAACCAAAACAAAACACACAAACCAAAAACCAACAACAACAACAAAAAAGCCACCACACAAAGAAAATCTCCCTCTTATTCACCAGAACTAGGAGCTTTCTCTGTGTTTGGAAGAACACTACTACTATACACAAATTTTTGACTGAAGAGCTTCCTCAGAGTACAAGTAGTATTTATTTTTGCTCTTTCCTAGCGGAAGTGGTTCAACTATAAAATACTAGTCAACAAGTTTGTTTATATAGTAAACATTTTTCTCCTGAGTGCCATCTAACAATATGAAGTAATACAAGATTTTTATTATGTTTAAGTATCACTTATATCTATTCCAATTTCAAAGGCACCTTTAGGATATTTGTTTGAAACAAGGACTGATTATGCAGTTTGAAAATGATTCCTTGCTGTGGTTCTACAGAAAACAAATCACGATCAACAGGATCCTGATGAGGATCTTCAAAACACAATCAAGGAACTCAGTTCCTTACATCCTTTGGGTTAACTGGAAGGATTAATTATGTTTTTAATATTATATTCTCATTATATATTATACAATTATATTATTAGATAAGATACTATATTACTACATATCATTATACTCTTCCATACAGCTTTAGACAACTGAATAAGGTCATATTCTTCCATGAATAACTTACAAAAGGTTGCTTATCTGAAGATAGCTACAATTCTCTTACAAATTTTAGAAGTTCAGCTGTTTTTTCCTCTGAATCATTTGCAAGTCATTTCCAATGTCTTGCACAGTTTTCTGTTTTTTTTTTTTTTTTTTCCCCCTCATTTATTTTTTTGGAATGAATGGAGGCATTAGTTGTCTATCCGTAGGACCTTAAAACGCTCTGAAGAAATACTACATTTCAGGATTTAGCATCTGGTACACTCTCTTCTCATTTAAAAGTGATAATTCTGGAGGTAAAAAGAACAAATTAGAAGTGTCTACTGCATATCAAATTTTTCTAATGCCATTTCTAACAAGGATAATGTATTTTGGTAGTCTCCTTTTGCTTTCACAGAGTAGAAAAGGATACTGTACAGTTACACCATATGGTCTCAAAGGTTTTGTGCTTATCTCTATTTCTTCCTCCAATTTATACAGTTTTTAACATTTGGTCATGTCAGATTAAATAAATGCAACTATATTAGCAACAATTAAGTGCTTTCCAGTGAATCGGGAATGTATACTGCTACATAAATCAAACTAATTGCTTGGTTTTGATTGACTGTGTTACTGTATTTGCTCAAAAAAAAGAATGCCTAGCTCCTGTAATACTGTCACTTTAAACTAGACCCATGGTAATATGCATTTTTGTATGAGAATAATACATTAAATTAATAACCACATTACAATCACACAGATTTAAAATATTGCTTACCCATGGCACTAAGAGGATTCCTTTCATCTTCAAAGAATATTTAAAAATTAAAATATGATTTCACAAGCATTAATCTGTTTCTTGTGCGGGCCCATAAGGCACATTCTAACAGCATTAATGCATCCCTGAGCTGGTGGTTTATATGATAAGATGAGGTTATAATGAGCCACTTCCTAACAACACAATGTACTTGTGTGTTATTGCTATGTATCTTTGCTTGGGAGCAATTTGGAACTTTCATAAAAGAAACAACTATTAGCAACATAAAATAAAGTTTCATACTGTTGACCTTTACAGATTATGATTTGTATTCTATTTATTGCCTACATAGCTTTTGTTTCCTTAGCAAAAATTAGCCTAAGTCACATACTTGTCCATAGAACATCCCACTTCAGAATCTCTACACAAGTGAAGATCATCCTCAGGTAAAAAGAAATCTTGTACTTTATAATGCATGCTTGCTTTTGGGACCTCAGAAGTCTTTTCACCAATTACATGGAACAGATGAGACTTCACATAAGCTTATAATATCTTCACTGGCCCTACAGAGCTGTGTTAAGGCTCCCGCACAGTTAAAACGGTTCTGCATCTAACTAGTGCAGCTATTCACACTTCTGCATAAAAAAAACCTGAGTATTTTAATAAGCTTATGTACCAGGAACTGTTACAATGTCCCTGTGACTACTGTTTGTATTGTCACCAATAAGGGGCTCTAAACTACATTCCTTGTTCAAGCATACAGCTACTGTGCTAAAGTACTAGATTGCAAAATATGATCCTTCCATTTAAACAGTTCAACATTCCTATATATTCTTTAGACAGAAATAAAAATACTTTTTATGTACACCAGTAAAAACTAGTTTATCTGCTGCTTTACCAAAAGCTTCCAGTAGGAAACATGCATTCCAGAACCAGCAGCATTTAGTATTTTTGTTGATACAGAAATATGAGGTTTTGGTCATTCTAAACCAGAAACACGATATACAAAATAATAGTAACTCTACCATAACAACTGCATTTCAAGTCCCCTCACTATGCTACAATAAACTACTTATATCTTTATGTCTCATTGTCCAGGACATGTGAAACTTATCTGAATGTCTAACTGCTATTAATATGAAAGGTTTAATACACCTAGTCTTACTTTCAAGAGGCTTATACAAGTTACCATTGTAACACCTCCCTGAAAAGACCAGTCGGTAACTGCAAAAAAGACAGTGGTTTAGAAAAGAAATGCAAGGCAAGGTGTAAGTAAATTAATTTTCATCTCTAATGTCATCTGCTACCAATACAAGAGTAATCCACTCTTGTGCGAGTCTTGTACACTTCCATAACTCTACCACCTGCAGAAAATATATTATGTTCTCTACTTTATATGTATTACTATGCATAGGGGCTATAGCAGTGCAGGATCCATGCAAAGGTGATACAGAAAGAAAGTAGAGAAACGTACACAAGTTGTTCAGAGTTTACACTGTACATGACAAAATCTTCTTACCAGAAATTCCTGACCTGTATACGAAGTGACCAGTTTGTTCTGTTCATTAACAACACTGTACAATGACTTCACATGTATAGCATGTGCTCAGGCTCACATACCCCATTTAGTTTCCAGAGATGGGGGATGCTTTAGAGTATAGAAAGAGTCCAGGAATATTTCTTTCAGTTTACATTTACCATTTATTCATGATAGCTATGCCACTTTTTATAGCTCTCATGCTACACAAACCACAGATTACTCGTGATAAGTCTTCTAGCAAAGTGTAGCTTGCTACCAGATGTGGCAATTACTTGTTACTGTGGGTACTAGATTTTACTTGCTTTCCTAAATTTTGAATCTATCTTCAAATGATGACTGAATCCTTATCACCGCCACTGCCTCCGGTTTCATATATTTAAGTATATCAGATCACACACACATCAGAATGATAGGGTACAAAAGACCCTTCCCTCCCCAGATAGTCATCTTAACAACAGGTTACATCTGTAACTACTTCCCTGTGAAAAGTAAAGTTACTTAGATCAAACTTCCAGGAAATACCCTCTCCCTTTCCCCTTCCTCCCAGAGAAAAAGATCTGGTGAGGAAGGAAAAAAGGAATGGAGCATGCAGATATCACTTAGGTTCCTATGAGATGCACAGTCTCAAACAGCAGATTTCTTTCTCTCAGCACGTCAGGGAACCTTTGGGAGATGTGCTGTTTTAAAGTAAAGCAAACCCAAAAAACAGCTGTGAAAAACGCCGCAGCGGGCACAATCAAATCTTCATTTTCTTCAGAATTACATTGCATACTTGTTGCTTGTCCAGTAGATTCTAATCAAGAACTATAGCTAAATATAGCAGAGTCTTCAGAGTAAACATCATATTAAAGTATTTTAAATGTCAAATATATAAAATTATAACATCATGTTGATTACATTTTTATATATAAGTTTTCTTTTCAAAGGTACCAAAAAATGACTTACATAGTATGTCCTTCTTCAAGACTTGTTGCACTAACAAGCTAAAACTAAGATTATAGCACCATCTACTGATTTAATTCTTTTTTTTTTTTTCTTAAACTACAATGCTGTTTCTCCATTTGAAGTCAACAAGAATATTGCTAGCAGAAATGTATAGTAATATTGAATCTGTTTCCACAATCTGAGCAAAAACCTCCCAGATGGCAACAGTATTTTTGTTTGGAAGTACACAGTATTCACACATCCCACCAGCTATCCATTAAAATAAAACCAGAGGGTCAAAGCATTAGAAATAGCAAGAATCAATGTAGAAGCAGCAGTTATTCAAGCATCAGCTTTTGTATTCTTAACCATTCCGTTTCCTGTGTTTGCCCCCTTCCATCTTTACTTTACTCTTATATTGGTTCTTAATATCTTCGAAAGTTGTAGCCTATTTACAATGAAGTAGTGAAAAAAAAAGGAAACCGTATGTGTAATTAATTGTTTGCTTTGATTTTTTTTTTTTTTTTCCAGCCAGAACTCTTTCAAAGGGTACACAGCAGAAGTTATCTTCTCCTACTGTGTAGGAGATGGACATTCAGTAATGACCCATGAAGAAATTGGGTCCACTTGAATCATCAGTCTCAAGATTTATAGTATTATCAAAAATACTGGTTTGGTTTTTGAGTTTTTTTTTTTCTTGTTTGTTTGTTTTAAAGGAACTTCGTGGATCTACAGCAACATTCATAAAGGCTTCAGATGAAATTTTGAAAGTACCAGTGTCTTGTCAATGAACCAAACTGACGAGGCATGAGATCAGTGAGTGACAGAAAACAACTCTACAGCAAGCCAGACACATCCAGATCTTGACAAAACAGACAAGGAGAGCAGCATTACAGGTCATGCACACAGCTAAAGGGAACTGCAAACAAAGCTTTCAAAACAAAAGCTTCCAGACAGTGCATTAGACTGCAGAGGGAAGTTATCAACTCAGAACTTCTTTGTTGAAAACCTGAAATCTAAATGAATTTTAGGAAAAGTGTACCAGACTGTTTCCCCTCCCCTGTTTACTGCTACTGGAAGCCGTAAGACAATACAAATGCAATTTGCACTTTAACCAGATGTTTCAGCCTGAGGCAACATGAAATTATTTCCTATTCCTGAGCACTACTTTTACGGATTCTCAACATCGTTAAGGCTTTTCTGGAGTGCTACAAGCAGACAGATTTGGCTGAAGAAAAGCATGCATCATCTACAGCAGTTTTGAAGCATTCTTTGTACTGAAGTGGAGCAAGATCATCTCCAAGTGTTTCGGAGACCACAAGTCTAGAAAATAAGGGATTTAACTGCATTATAGAAATAAGCTATGCTTCCTGGGAATCTCAATTGTCATTGAGCAGAACCGATACAGTTTTTCTCAATTTCATCACTGTTTTTTTGTGCTGATAGCTGAAATGTGGAAATACGTCACTTTCTACAACTAGTCCCTTTGCTTTTCAGGTTCAGCTACACAGTCTCACAGCCAGGCTCCCTGGATTGCCTGACGTTGGCAGTTGTTTCTCTGACATATGCGAATTAGGCAGCTGTGTACGAGTCAGTAAGCTCTGAGGCCCCAACACAGAGGAGTCTATACTGTTAGGCTGATACACATTGTCATTGACCTGAAACATCTGAAGCCACCCAATTCTGCCACAATCATGCAACTAGACCACAGACTTCCTCAGTGGCTACAGCTAGAATCTGAACACCAGCTAGAGCTTCAGTGAATGTTCTATTGAAAGTAAAGTTATCATTTCCACAGATCATTTTTAATGGATCAGTATTTCCTAACAGAAAAATCTACAATAAGCCCTGGCTACAGGATCTTTAAAAATAAACAATCACACCACCAAAAGATGTCCCACACAACAGAAGAGCCCAGACATGCTCTGGATAATCCAAACTAATTGCTTGTGATTAACACTAGTATCCTATATGAAGTCCTGTGAAAAATCACTGCCCTTGTGACACGTCACTGAAGTAGTGACTCTGAGAGAATATTCTCTGAATTTTTCATATGATCTGTATTTAAAATCTGTCATTATGCGGCAAGTTTAACCCCACCCTCTGAAGTCCATGCTTTCTTCTCCCCTACAGTGTCTTCTCTAAGTAGCTTCCATGCCCTTATTTTAACCTATCCATAATAGTTACAAAAATACAAGCTGAACATTTCAGTATTTGCATCTGTTTATTTAAACTGATAAACAATTTAAAAGAAAAAGTTTAAATTCAAAAATATGCCTGGAGTATGCATGGCAGCAGCTGTCTCTGGCTGTAAAATATTAATACATTCATTTTTAATTCTCCAAACAAGCATTGCAGACTTGCATTTACAATATCATCTTTAATGTCAATTTTAAACTTCTGCTCTAATGCTTTATGGAGACTCTCAAAACTTCTTCCTCTAACAGTTTTTACATGTTGGGTTTCATTCTTTTTCTTCTCTTTTTCTGATGACAAACGCCATGACCCTCAATAATCCTGCACAGAACACTTCTCATGTATATCATGACAAGTATAAGAACACAGACTGCCAGTTCCACTGCAGTCAAGAAGTCACAGGAGTACACCAAAGGAATTTTGTATGTGCTACCTCCAGTATTTTACTATGTGATTGAAGTGTTACTCATCTCTGTAATAATTCGTCTTGAGAAGTCATGTCAGTGACAAAAGAATGAGCTACAGTTTTGTAGATGCTTTAGGACTAAAACACAAGAAGTATGAAATCATTCTGTAGAAATAAGTTAGCAAGGACCATTATTCTCCATTTATTTACCATCAGCATTTTGTATTCAACTCTTCTGCTAACTACAACAGTCATAATTTGTTTCTATATCCCTCCCACTGTTAAGTTACTCAGATCCTCCCTCATGTTGCCAGCAATTACAAAGAAACATATGCACTTCTGCTATTATTGATGGTAAAAATATATTCCCTGGGCATTTACTGAATTTAAGTGCTTGCCGTGTTCTAGGAACTTGAACTTGCCTTATTGTACATTGGGGTTGGACTAGATGACCTTTAAAAGGTTCCTTCCAACCCAAACTATTCTATGATTCTATACATATGCTGGTCCAGTTACATTTTATTACCTAAGTACTCTACCAGCTTGAACTAGGTCCTTACATGAATCTACAATATTTGGCAAAGAACTATTTCTCAACAAATTAGAATTTACATTGCTGATGTTCTATAAGAAAACTGAATCCTGAATTTGTGTAGATTTTTTTCTGATGCTGGGCTTTTCCTCCTAATGCAAACATTTCAGACTTCACACGGATAACCAAAGGGGAAATATCAGGCTTACATCATTCCATGGTCTATGTTATTCAGCTCAGCCTAATAGTGGCAAATAGGTCATTTCCATAGTAAATATCTTTAATTTCTCACGGTAACTCTTGCAAAAAATTAGAGGATGGCAATGTTTTTGTTTTATTTTAAGCAAAACAAACTTGTTTTGGGGAAAGGTTCTTGACATTCTGAATGAATTGCAGGACTTGGAGAGCAAGCTGACCTTGGCAGAGAGATAAACTGAATGACTGGCAATAACAGATTAAAAAGTGTAGGAAAAATATGATATGAATCAGACTTCAAAAGCATTTTAAGGCAGCTATGAAGTATGCATGCTGAATCAGAGAGGTGAGAAAAAAGCAGAATGGCTCTTTCCTGGAAGACAAGAGGTTTCAAGCTTTTCTCTACCGATTCTGAGAGACAGCTGTAGGCGAGCGGGAAACCTGTCATATAGGCTTGGTCAAAAGGAGGTCTCCATATATTGGAAGGTCTATTAAACTCAGATAAAAATCTTCCCCCCCTCCCCATCCATGTTTCTCACAACAAAGCATAGGTTTAGTTTTGGATGGCTCTCATTACATCAGCATTCAAAGTGACACAGCTGAAGTCTCCTAA
Source organism: Ardeotis arabs (assembly GCA_011801015.1). NCBI lineage: Eukaryota > Metazoa > Chordata > Aves > Otidiformes > Otididae > Ardeotis > Ardeotis arabs. The sequence continues at coordinate 67,514 of JAAGAY010135424.1, forward strand.
AAACTATAAGGAAAAAATCCTGAAGTGATAGCCATGAAAAATATTTTGAAGAATCCCCTTAACTACTCCTTTTCAAGGTATTTTCTAATATAGGTGAAAAAAATTAGTTAAGAAATTTGTCAGTATTTACAAATATTAAAAAAAAACCCACTGCACTATAACTAACTGTCAAGACTATTTAAATGCTTAGATTTTTTTAAGGTGTCAGCTTTTATTCACACTAATTGTTAGAAACAATGTTTTTTGGCATGTTACCTGAATTCCCAGACAGCATTGAGAACACCTATCTTATCTAAAGTCAGATGCTGAGTCACTATAAACTGATGCAAATCAACTATTGCACTAACAACCAAGTCAGCTGCAATAGATATAAAAGTAAATTAAATGTTTTTCTCCCCTCAGCCTGAAAGGAAAAAACTTCAGGGAAAACACAGAAGTTGAAAAATCCTATAGAAGCTTTAATGAAGACAGTTACACTTCTTTTCACATCTGTGAAATAAGTTTAACAAATGACTTCATTCACTTACATGATGAATGACTGCTCACATGCAAGCCCTTTATTATTATCTAGCAAGGAAGAAAATAGCTTTTGCTATTTTCTGCAGTTGTTATTATTTTCCCCTTCCCTTTTATTCCAATATTTAGTGTCCATATTTTCAGTGGGAAAATCTGAGAGCTGTCATATGCCAAAAAACCGAGTAATTAGTCTTATATGACTATCTTCACATAGTTACTTAATCTACCACTGTATGGCCTCTTTAAAAATGAAGCTTTTTTAATTTAAGCACAAGAGTAAAATGATTTTTCCAGTTTTTAAAGATTCATACAGTTCAGAAAGACTGCAATAAGGTCAGATTGGACAGATTTAGTTCTTACTTTCTCATGTACCAGAAATGAGAAACCAGGATGCAGATAAGCATCCTTAATCTAAAGTATAAATCTAAGCTTCCAAACACTTACCTTGATTTAAGTTTAATAATAATAATTTGAAGATTACATAAGCAAATGAAAAATGTTCCAAAACTACTCGAAATTGGTCACACCTATTTATGGTGTGCCTAGCAATCAGTAAAGTGAAAACTCACCAATTACTCCCTTCTAACTTTCCCATTTAGAAATGGCTGGTGATATTTGATGCAGTTACACAAGTGAAGACAGTCGTACATCAGCTGAGGATGCACAAAAAGCAGCCCAATAAAACACTTCAAGGGCTAGATTAACCAGGGTGCATGTGCAAAATTCAAAGTCTGAAATCTCTGACTAGATTTAAGTACAACGGATTCCACACGTATCTGCAACTTTTAAAGAAAAGGTTCCCAGATATATACATTTATCTCAAGGAAATTCCATTAAAAAAGGATCACTGTCAATGGCATATAGACCCAGCAACATACACAAAAGGCAAGAGAGAAACAAGCCAACACACAACCAAGCAGATATGCACTAAGGCAGGCCTCAGGCACACATCCAAGCTCCTATCCTCAGAGCTCGCCAGTAGCTATTTACAAACTAGGTGCCTTTCACTTCTCACAGAACTTACCTGATTCTTCAGGTAAGATGCCTTCACCCCATGGCCCTCTGAATGCAACAGCAGCATGTGACAATTAAGTACGACTCCCTTCTCATTCTGACTTGGAACAGGACATTCACTCTAGGTCCTACTTCTTAATGAAGGGCCACAGGAATTAGCCTGCTGAACGCTGAGGTGAATTGCTGGAATAGAACTCAGACTGCAGACTACCACACAATAGAGAAGTGCTGATACAAACCACTCTTCAGTACTCATTCACCATTTGCTTAAGATACAGTCATATAATGCTGCAAGAAACAAATCGTTCAAATTTGAGCTGTGCCTATAGAAGTATGAAAATACAAAGAACTTGAAATTCTTTGTATTATTTATTTTTTCAAGAGTCTTGTAATTTTTGCATTGCTTCTTTCATGGTGATAAGCACAAGGTATATTAATGATTTTATATGGAACTGCCTTTAACTACAATATAGGTAGGCTTGCATATGCCACCCTAATGTTATATCACTTCTAAAAGCTGCCTAATGACATCATGAGACATAAGACGTAAGTCTGCTGCAACTAGCCAAACCTCCCTCTCTTTCTCTCTCCCTCCTCCTTTCTCTCCATTCCTCCCCCTTCTACTTCCCTTTCCACCACCTCAAGTCTACTCTCATACTAACAGCAAAGAAACTCTGCCTGCTAGTTTGTCTTTCAAAAACTACTTTTTTTTTAGTGTTACAGAATCAAAACATAAAACATAGAAGCACTCCTTCAAACACTGCAATGACCTCAATGGATTTGCATGATCTAGTCAAATTCCCAACAAGGCAGCTGCAGTGTTATTTTCTCACTTGTACAGACCAATAGATCTGTACAATGACAATTCAGTGTTTCAGGAGAAGGGCTTTTGCCTAGAGGGTTTGGACAACCTCCTAAAAAGAATGCTGATGATGATTTCAACATCCTATACCTAAGTCAAAACAAAACATACATTTCAAACTTCCTTGATGATCATTCTACTTATTGAGCTGTACACTTACCTAGTCTGGAGAACTTGTTAACAAGTTAACAAGCTACTACTCATTCCTCCATGAGCCATTAACAGAAAGAACCCACAACTAAGTTTTAAGAAGTCTACTCAACAGGGTTTTGCCAGAGAATATCCACTGAACTGGGCTGCACCAAGAGGGTATGGATTCTAGAACCTGGATTAAATTTTGCAAGATGGATACTGAACTGCTCAAAAGTCTGATGCATTTAGGGCATGCACAGAAAAAGAACTCTAGATATCAAGAGAGCTTTAAATGCTAGATACAGCTGATAGTGATATGTCTAGAAAAATTTCAGTGATCCTTTAGTGAATCTGGTCCACAGGCACTGAAATTCTGCTCCTGTCTCACTTTAAATGGCTTCTACCTTTTTGGCACCTGGGTCTTGGAGTTAAAAGAGGCAAAAAAGCACGTAGATGCCTTTGCAAATTCAAGACTTAAAAAAAAAATAATAATACAGGTTACTCTATGGTGTCATCCTAAGGATACTTGGAAAATAGTATTATCTACTATAAAGAACACAGAAACCTCTACTTCAACATATTGCTTCTGGATGATAGGCCCAGCAATCCTAATAATATGTGGTGTGGTTAACTTTTCAAGTTTTCTCTCTTTCCTATGAAGTACCTTAATGTTGTCCAAGTCAATGGACATCTTACTGTAAATTAAAGCATGGTTATAAAATGAGAGCACACTTAATATTTCTTTAATGGATGCTACTGAATAGGGTTTTCTGCATCATGACCAGGTTGAAATCAGTATTTAAATTAATTATGACAGCCATATAAATTGGACAGAAGAGACTTCTAAAGCTAATTAGAGTCCAAGAGTTTTAATTTTATGTCTGTCTTGGTGTAATATCTACTTTATGGATTAAATTAATAAAATTAAGACTGCATCATTGTAAATTTCCACTTTCACAGTTCCATAAGTTTTACAATTACATGCCATATTTGAATGATAATTGAATGAAATGAAATCATTATGTTCACGTATGCTTTCCTACAGACTTTAAAATAATATTCCCTATTTCCTTCCATTCATAAAATTCATAGCTGCTATAGTGATCCCAACCCGAAGAGCACTGTACATCAAGGAATTCATAATCCACGTACCTGAGTAAGCGCAGGCCTATGCTGCATGTATAGCATGGTCCTTTGGCCTGCATTGCGCCGGGTGCATCCCCTGCCTGCAGCATAAACTTGGTGGGCTACCTGTAACGCAGGAGCCTCTACTCGCAGCTCCCACTTTTTACCAGCGATAACACAACTTCGTCTTTTGCCTTTATCTAGAAGTGCAGCAACAAGTTCTCATATGATCATCCTTTTTATCTGAAAGAACAAACAATGAATAGAGTTATTTTCTTTCAACAAAATCTTCTTAAAAACTCTGAAAACCAAAAAGTGAGTCCCCTTTGTGGACAGCACCTGCACAGAATGCTGTGCCCTGACCAAAGACTAGTTCAATGCTGCACAAATCAGGGTTTCAAGGACCTGAAAGGATGTAAGATAATCTACACTATCCTCTCTTCCTTTACAGTATCAGCATCATAAATGCCATTTAAAATAATATGTTCCAGTTCAAGTGCCTCTCTTACTGGGATCATAATGTACCTGCACCTTCTGGTATGAAACAGCTACTGAGTTATATTTAGTAGATCGATATGCCTAATAGCGATTTTGAACTAGAATTTATGTTAAAGACAGCTTGCAATAACAGGAAATACATAAGAATGATAATTAAGCAAAAAGCAGCTTCGAGTCAACTCCAGAGCATGCAGCGTTAAGGTCAGTGAAGATTCATTGATTTATATCCACTAAGAAAGTTCTCCTTCATCTCTCAGTTGATTATGAGTTCTTTATGCAAACTGTACATGCCACAATATACAATTTAACAAACTATACATTATGTTAAATGCAATGTACTTGCAAGATGATCAGACACCAAAAAACTGACATATTGTGAAAGACTGTGTCGAATATTTTTCTCAACATTGTCGAAACATCAAACCACCACCCAAACAATGGCTTCCCGTTATCTTGCAAGCCAACTCCTGTTGTCCTGCGAACCTGAATGCAGAGCTGATTCTGAGAAATTTAGCCCTACCCCCAGCATGTGCCCAGAGACGATGATGGGCATGCATATCACCTGGTGATGGGCATGCATATCACCACCAGGTGAGGGGTGCGGCTAGGCAAACCAGCTCTTGGAATACAATGAGTACACGAACATAAAAGGGGAATACACATCAACAGAACAACATCGGACGGATCGTTCCCCCACTGAGTGAACTGGACTGTCGGGATGCCACAGCTCCGTGGTGGTAGCTATTACAACTGAAACTCTTTTCCCTGTTTTGTTTCTTTCTCTCTCATTTACAAACTTCTTTTCGGGTTAATAAAGTTACCTGGCGCTTGACTCCGTTTTCAGTCTTAATGCTGTTCCCGAGAATACAAGCAAAACCACGCTCCGGTGTGTGAGAGGTTAGCCTAGCCACCCCTAGCCTCCCAGACTCGTCTGAGGTCAGCTAGAACACAAGGGGGCCTTCCTCTCATCCAAAATCGGAGCGTGAGACATATTAAGCATAACAGTTTCTGATAGGATATGTAAATCGGGATTGTCTTCTACTATCAACTACACTATATCATGGCACAGTCTTTTGAAATAAAACTTCAGGATATTCTGTGGAAAACACACTTTAAGTGAAGAAAGTCCTTATTTTAATTTCAAATGGGGACATAACATCCTGTGACAGAGGATCACAATCTTGGCTTGAAGATTTACTTTTGACATTTGTGTTTTCACAGGCAATTAAAATCTAATTTGGCCTATGATGAAAAGCAAATCCTTTTATCCCACAGTTGCAGTCACAAGAGGAACATATCACATTAGAAAGCAGCACTGTAGCTTAAGGTTTCATATTTGACATTTGTGACATCATGAAAAAAATGTAAATAGATAGGACAGTTTACACATGCACTCCTCATCCTTAAACTTTACTATGTATTAACTAAATGTAATGTCACTAGTATCTCAATATACAAACTATCAATTCAGACTTTAAGCAGAACTTTTAAAGTGAAGGCTACCTGTCCATCTGAAATTCTTTGCCGTCTTATCATAACAACTAAAAGCAAAAAAAAAATAACACTGGAGGCACTGGGTGAATGATAATTTTTACTCGTAATAAAAAAGTTCACTATATCCCAACCAAATATTAGGGTATCATTAATTAGCTACTAATCAGAAATGAATCTACATTGACATTTTATCAAAACTTGCACACCAACTTCCCAATTCATATTGCACAACTTTTGAACTTCCAAATTTTAAAGGACAAAAATTTTTCTGAGTTGCCAAAGTCCATCTCAGCATCAGCATTTTCATATTGACAAATAAACTGAAAATAGAAAGTGCACATATAAGGGTATCCAATTACATAGCATCTAGAATTCTATAACAAGGAAAAGTAGAGTCACTTACATATGGTTATCTGTCCAACTTTGTTTCAATGATCTAGGACACCAAAATGATGCATAAAATTGTATACAAGTGTCAAATGGAGTTATTTAGGGACGTGAACAGGCTTGTATTTGGAAAGTTACTAAGCGATAACACTCACTGACTGAAGATCTCTGGAGTTATTTTTCATTATCCTTGGTTAACATTCTTCCATATTGGGCACGCTTCATTAATCTCCTTTTTCTGCAAGTAAGAACTTACAAAACCACAAGAATAACATCAGGGAGTTGAGTCCTTTTTGCAATTAGCTGAAATTGCATCAGAAATATTCTAGAAATCAGCATCTCTGCTGATACATGAGAAGCAGTCGATTTCATCTCAGTTAAACTATCCATATTTATGATTTTGTGGCACACACTCATATACACAAGCCACAAACTGGACATGTGCAAATATCAGGTAACAACAACAATCTTATTAAGAACAATATATATAAATGGGGACTAAAATCTACCATTCTAAGCAAACACCTGTATGCATCACTTCAAAATACAATTAGTATTTACCTTATGCTATAAGCTATTCCTAGCTTCAATCAGTGCCATTTCCTTCTTTCTAGTCTTCATATTTTTAAGCACTACTTACAAAATAAATCTCAAGGTTTCAGTCACATACTCAAGGAACAAACAACTATAGACTGAACTATCCCCATTCTCAAAATGCAGCTAAAACCTGCCATGACTTAGTATTCTTAGTGTGTTCCCAAAAATCAGTCGCAGTAAGTCAGTCTGTCTCTTGTATTTTTTTGACGGGGTAGAATCATCCAATAATTAAGAATCGAGCTGCTGCATCTTCACTACAATTCAAAATCTGATTCCCCCCTGCAAGGATACACATGTGTCTGGCACAAAGGTGGCCATATACTTCAGTTGCCCCATTAGTGAGATTTCTATGAAAACAGTACTGTCCAGTCTCATCACTAGAGCAGAGAACCAAGTACGCTTAGCCTTCCAAAGACATCTTTTCATTGGCTTTGCAATTTGTTTGATTTTCCTTATGACTGGATCTGAATTAGGTCTGATTCTCTTGGGCTTTTTCAGATGCCAACTCAGCATCCAGGTGGTCTTTTTGTATGAATATTTCTCGAACGGTACATCTTGTTTTCACTGGAGCTGTAAATCACATATGCAATTCACGGGATTTATGCATTTTATGTCCAGTGCCATAAATCTCAACAAAAGTAATGTATTCAGAGATAGAAGTATGTTTATGACATGAGATCCAAAAGCATAATCACTTATTTTAAAATATAAATATTTGTGGTTTTTGCTTACTGTGCCAAATAAAAATGATATGAAGGGATAATTGGCAAAGAATTTGTTGAGCTCTGAAAATTACATAAAACATTAAGAATATAGATTACTATTCTTCTACACGGATGACAGGAAAGAGTCCTATCTCTTCTTATCACTATGCTGCAATAGGCAAAGCAGCTAAATTTTCAATAATAATCATAGAGTAATAGCCATATTCATGTAAAATAAAATTATTTTTCCTCATGTAAAATGCTATTAGCCATATTTGAAGGCATTATGTTCAGATATCATTTTTCCATTTCACTAAATGACAGCCATTAAATGCAATGGCAACTGCATGACAGGGATATTTTTATTACTTCAAAAGGAAGAAAAGGATTAAAATGAGTTTATTCAAAAGTGTGATTTGTCAATTTTTTCTTATCAAGGACTGTGTGGGACAGCTTTAAACCTAAACACTGATCTGACCCCCTATTTGAATAAGTTAATGTGATCCAGTGTTCTTAGAAAAGTAGTGAAACCTATCTTTTATATGCAGAAGTCCCAGGAGGAATTTATGCTTTTATACGGTCAGCTGCAAGGTGCCATTTCCTTTTCATCATTCCTGCTTTTATCATATTGTAGTTCTTGACAGCTTAGAGGTTCTTTTTAGAATCTGGTGTATGAGCAACTATATAGAGACTTTTTTTACGAAGGATTTCTTTCTAGCCTCCTAGGTTTTACAGTCAAATAGATTTCTGCTGCTAGAAATCCCTCTCTTATAGTCAAGAGGGACTAATCATCATATTTGATAGAGCAAGCATCTTACCTAAACATCAAATAGAACTATAAATGACTGCCTTAAAGCATTAAAGAAGGATTTTCCACACATCAGGTTCTTGCATTACCTATCCTAGGAACTGTAGTGAAAATTATTTCATATATGTACAGACAAAGAGAGAGGTAACATCTAGCTGGACAAAATAGTACTCATTAGGGATTTGCTTAGAAGGATTATCTTCCTCCGAGCAGCTGTTTCTCACAGGATATTCTATATAGTACACAGCTTTTTATTTATTTATCTAAGTGCTCTCTGCACATATTCTCCATGTTGTTTACACTAATTTCCATTTAAAAGCATTTATATAAAAAGTTGTGGTAATTTCAATCCCATTACCTATAAACAGAAAGATTCAATCAAGAAGTATACATTTATTTAGTATTTTTTGTCTATTGCTACCTTAAAGCTCTTGCATCTCTTGGCTAACTTACTGTATAAGATTATTCCTTTCAGGATAGAAAATTCTCAAGACTTCAAGACAGTAACTAAAGTTACACAGGCCAACGTTCTCAGCTAACTTGGATCAACTCTGACTTCAACGAAAGCAAACCAATTTCTATTAGCTGCAAATGTAATTCAGCTGAAAGTGAGCAGGATCAAATAGTTACATAAATAATATTGGAATTTGGCCGTGAAGAACAATCCGAGACAAAAATTTTGAAAGTGTAGACTCTCAAACCAAGTTATTCACAGATTATAAGGAAAACTTTTTTTTTAATGTAACAAGTTTCACTCTGCATAATGTAAATTGTTCTATTTTTCAGTCTGCAGGCCAAGTAGGTATTTTGGTGTAGAATCATGCTGGTAGAAGGAGTTATTCCAATGACCTCAAATAATGAAAAGACTAGTGTGGAATAACAGCAGAAATACACATGGGCCATATCTTCACTCATTTCTTCTGCCACTAATTTGCCATTACATATTCCAGAATTATTATGGTATCAAAGACAGACTTTCCTTGAACATCTTTGCTAGTCATGACCATAGATTAATATTTTATGCTTAATTTATACCTAAAAATACAGCCTCTTTTTAACTCTGGGACAGATCTCTGGTAGCTGAAAACAGTTCCATTTAATCCAGTTCAGCTATTCTGATCTGAACAAGAGAAGAAATGTACAATTCTTAAATTCTCCTATTAAAAAAACAAAAAGGGCACAGAAATGATGAGAACACAAGTGTTAAGATACATTGTTATTACACACCATAACTGATTCCTTTTCTGTTCAGAGTTTGCCTTGGGCCCATGTGGAAAGTAACATTTCAAATGATAAATCACCTGAACTACACCATTCAGACAGAAGCACTGCCAGACATTCCAGCTAGTACACTACAAACAAATTTCTGTGCCTCTCTGTGGGTTTACTAAGAAAACCAGACATGAAGGGGTCACATAAAGACTATCTTTGCCTACGGATTGTCAGAAAAAAAGCTTTCAAGTACACCTTGCTTTACCATTTGTTTCAATTCTTGAAAAACTAGAAACATCTGTTTACCAAAAAAATGCTGTTGATGAACCATTCCCAACTAGTTGATAGCAGCTGATTTCTTCTGCACTTCAGAATTTGGATTTGAACATGCGTGCTCTGTAACCCTCACATACACAACTCAGCAGCAGTCAATTTAAAATTTAACACACGCAACAAGAGATAACAACGTAACCTCACTGTTTAAGATAAGGAACAACATGAACCAAGTTAAACTGCGACAAGTAACCAAACAACAGACTGGTGGAGACGCCCAATTAAATATTATTCTTGAACATGTAAGAAAACCACCACCAAACAACAAAAAAACCCTTAAGATATGCTCTCAGCTGACTGGAGCTGCAGCAACTAATCACTACAATAGCGAGAGGACACTTCAAAGACAACTTTTTTTTTTAAACTGTCTGTATTTCAAGCAGAAAGAAACTTACTACCAACTTTTTTTCCTAATGCACACCTTTTCCTGTCCTTTACT
>JAAGAY010135425.1:0-60484 GCA_011801015.1 Ardeotis arabs
AATACGTTATCGCAGAGGCATTATCACGGGACATTCTGCTACCAATCGGCTCGGCCTTGGCCAGCAGCAGGTCCGCCCTAGGCCCGGCCGAGTCCACTAAACAAAGGGGAGCAACTTCTAGCAGTTTCCTACAGAAGCTTCCACCTTAGGCCCCCCCTCACTAAACAAAACCACAACAAGTCTCACAATATGCAAAGATCAGGTACTTTTTATCTCTATGTACCATCCATTTGAATAACTGCAAGTCTATTTTATTTGAGGTTATTTAACTGTCTGCTTCTGGTTAGATGACTGATGGAAGTATGGTTATGAGTGGCCTTTGCCAGATGAGAATGACCGAAGTTATGAAAAGATATTAGCATAAATCATAGCAAAGGTATCTGAATACATAAGAGATTTGAAAATGAAATAAGCTGCTAATTCCCCTAGAGAGTAATTTTAGATAAAAGATCTCTGAAGCTACACTAGGTATTACTTAGTGTCAGAAGGAGTTGCTGAAATCCACGAAAAACAGCAGGTCTCTCTGATATGTGAGATACAGATTCCTCATTTCCTTGAGATGTTTATGTATGGATGATACGGATATGGACAGATAAACAGATAGAAAAAATAGTCATCTGGGACACACACACAAAGTATGTGGTTAGGAACATGTTAGCATACATTTATTACACAGGAGCAGTTCACTGTGTGACTGTCACAAGTTGTAAGTTGACATACCTGTTATATGTATGTGATATTCCTCTTTGAAGATCTTTTGGAAATAAGGTAGTTTGAACTGCATGTGTGCAGATGGCAAGCCTGGAAGATTCACTTCAACATCACCCATAAAATGTGGAAACTCCCAGTCCTGTTAAAAAAAACAGAAAAGTAAGAGCCTAAATATAACCCCTCATGGTACATTTTTGCCCTTTGAAATGGCTTAAATTAATAAAAGGAAAAGGTGCTATTTTTAAGCCTCCCATTATTGGATTTTATTATTTTAAGTTTGACTGAACCACTTGAAATAGAATACCTTGTTTATATTAGGTACTACGATACAGTTTTTACTTTAGCTCTATGTAATGATGTGTTTAAAAGTTCACTTCAGAATGACAATACTGAACCCACTGTACCAGCTGATAGTACAAAATACGTATATGCATATGAATACCTATATAGGAACCTTGCAATACTAGTTACCACCTTTGGCAAACAGTTTACAGGTAAGAAATCGGCAAATGAAGGCCTGATCCCTTCAAACCTTTAATATATCTCTATCCTACTTGTTCAACTTAAAGAGTGTTTTCAGTATTTGGCCTTAATACATCTAAATAAACACTCCCTGCAAGTGAAGGCCCTTCAGCGTAATCTGCCTGAATCAATCCAAGCCGTTTTCTCCACTGCTGTATTTCAGCTGACAAGGTAATGCTGGAAATGTGGAAGCTCTTACCTATTATTATGCCTATTTTGGTAGCATGCAGTAACCCAGCTGAGGAGAAGCTTCATTTAAAGGAAGTTTTTGTTGGTTATCTGCACTCACCATCAATCACTTGAAAATGGGTATAATGGCATGGCTCATTACAGTCAAAACGGGAAGTCTAGCAACAGCGCTAGAATCAGTACGCTTACTGCCAGAGCGGTTACTCCGTGTGCTGCAGGCTGTTGGTGATCTGCTCTTAAAAACATACTGGCCCTGTTCCCATGCATACCCCTGGATTTGTATCCCACAAGTTAGTGCAACAAGCACCTGAATTACTATAAGTAAGATAAAGGAATCTGAAATGTGAGGAGCTCTGTGAGTGACTGGTGCCTCCTTCACGTGAAAACCATTCCAGCACAGCCATCTCCCCAAGAGAACCAATTCACATTTTTCTTTCAGTTTTATAAGGCTGGAAAGTTTCCTACCAGGAATGAGGAAAACAAAATATTCAAACCTAAGAATCATGTCTGAAAGGTAAATCACTATATATGACTTAACTTTCATGAATTGCTAAGCAGCTCCAACATTTTCTACAGTGGAAGGGAAATGGAAGAGTCGTATCAGCAGGGAATAGCATGGCCTAGAGACTAACAGCAGCCGATTTGTGCTAATACATTGTGATACAGAGTTAGGTGGATTAAAAGGAGTACAAGCAAGGAGAAAATCTGACCCTCTGTACCGGGTTCTCAATGTTCAGTGACACCAAAAGTACCAATTTACAGATGCAGAAGATAAGAGAAATAAGGATGCTCTCCTTTTCCCTTATCAGTAATGCAACACATGCAGTCCTGGGCATGAGGTGTGGTAATAACTGCCCAGCTGCACCACCCCTTACACGGCATCTGCAACCATCCCCTTACCAGCGGTAGATATTTAAAAAGTGCCCAAAGATAAACATTTACAGGTGTACACTCTCAGTTCACAGTATCTAACATACATTTCTGGACTGGTGTCTCATGTTTAGTCATACACACTCACCCAGGAATAAACTGGAAGAAATACATTACATATTCCTGAAGATAAACAAATGGAGAGCTGTGGACTCTGCATTAGAAATAAGTAAACATGGGACTATAAATCCAGCCTCCTGCTCTTGCCTTGCCCCAATACTCCTACTGTGCCTTTTGCTGATTTACAGATAAAATTCCACTGTACGAAATTTTGTATTGGACTGTGTCTTTGCATCTGAGTTTTTTAAAAAAGTTCAGTATTTTTTCTGATCTCTATGAATAGTACCTGATAATGAGTAACTAGAATACCAGCTCTGTCAGATGTGCAATTTACTGTATTCGTTGTCTCAGCAAACAACTTCTGAGGCTGGAAAATATTTCATAAGACAAAAGCAAAACAGAGAGATCCAACTCCAACAGTGTGCTGCTGTTCACATTTTAACAGACAGGCGAGTGGAGAGCCCATTAGAAAAATACATATTTGACACTGCAAACTATGGCTACCTTTCACATGTACATTATTTCACATTTTCTACATGTATACCCCATACTGTATGAAGCATGCCTGAATTGTATCATGACCTCTACTACCCTGTAGCCCCATAAGATGGTATTGCCATTGCTAGAGAGATAGGCACAGGCTAGTACTGGAGATCTCACAGCTATAAACAACTCACTGGTGCTCAGCTAAAGAAATGCAGATCTGGGGCTAGATGAAACTGCTTTTGTGGGTAATGAGGAGAACAAAGAAGGATACTTCACGTTAACAAACGTGAAAAGCCCTGTGTATAGCAAACCTGGCTGTAATGTGGAGCTTCAGACCAGTGAAGAAACAGTGGGGTCTAAAAGTGTGTTTAGCAAACACAAAAATGCTCCCGAGTAGATTCTAGAGTGAGGAAAAAGAAACCATCACGATGAACATCATATCCTTCCCAGCAAAGGACTCCAGATGGCAATGACATCCCCATTGATACCCACCAGACTGAAACTGCCCATTTCAGGACCCACAGGAGCAGGGGGAGGGTGGACGAAACACCAGGAAAAGCAGTAGAAGCTAAAGGTGTGTGTATAAAAATTTTGACATTATTATTACTGAAACTGATTCAGCACAGAAGTATTATTTTCTGTAATAATTAGATCTCAACTAATAATGATTCTTAGATTACGGTGTTAACATTTAAATTATACTAATAATAAATTCTTGGTTTTACCTATAAGTTGTTTCTTCTTCACCCTTAAATGACATTTTGAGTGTAACACCTCTATCAGTCTGATTATAGAATCTGTTATTTAAGAACAGTCACACTGGAAAAAGAGAAATAAAATAAAAAAAACAATGACAAAATAAAGCAAAACACAATAAAATGTACTTGAAAGTAATAGAAAAAAGGAAACTAAAGTAATGAGTTAAAAGCTACTGACTTCCATGAAAGTCAATACAGCCAGAGCACTTAGGAAAATGAAGCTTCAATTTAGGTGATTAAATAGCCTTTGGGGCTTCACTTGGCTCACAGCTTTGGTACGTGTGAGTGTGTACTGTCCAGGTAGTGACATTATCACCTGCGAACATATAGCTGTATTATTATTATTATTATTATTATTGTGCAGGAGAAGAGCAGATTGCTATTAACTTTTCAGGCTAATGCCAATATCTGGTTGTCAAATCCAAATCCAACAAAGTGGCCATTTTGCTATCTGTGTTCTAAGAAACTATTAAAAATCTTTTGACTGTTACCATTTTTTTCCTTACTGACAAACACAAGACAACTTAATTTTAGCAATATCCAGAGGATCATTTTTCCAAGAAATTCAAGATGCCTAGTAGGAATAATCTACATAATTTATTAATAGGTACACTAATAGCGCAAATGTACAAGCTTGTAAATCTAACTGCTTCCTTCTCTGGAACACAGCTCAGGTCTCCATCATGCTTTCATATACGGTATTTTCTCTCCACAGTCTCTGATATCAGTCTATGCTCACCTCTGGGACATGAGTGACATACTCTATATTCTTTAAGTTCTCAGCTCATAATTTTGCAAAGTTCGCTTGATCAGCTTTAGTCCTTATTGCTGAGGTGCCTGTTCTCTGCCATATCAGGGATCTCGTTAGAAACCGGGCCCAAAATACCGTATTTAGAATGTATCTCTACTTGCAGAGTTTGAAAAATAAAGCCATACAAGCATAGTGTTAGCTCATATTTGTATCTCTTATACTGCCTGAACAGATTGTTCGTGCTTTAAATCCATCAGCATCAAATTTCTAATATTCATCTACTTCAGTGGTTTCCAACCTGGGGCGTCTGCAGCATACCTCTACACAGTTTAGGAAGAAGAAACCAACCCAGAATTGGCAGGCTTAAATCAGATGCGCAGAGGTCTCCAACCTCACTGGCAAGTTTTGTGGGATGTGCAAATCAAGTGAGGTTATTGCCTCATTTCACTTTAGTCATGAGGAGAGGGCAGCCAGAGGATTAATTTAAGATCACTGCGGGGTTCATCCTAGTGTTGCAGTGGGCAAAGGGAGCACCTCTGATTTCCTTCAGCTACCTCATTAAACCCAGAAACACAGACAAAAACTGGATGCTGCAGAAGAGGAGGCAGAGGTATTTTGATTTTTCTCCCCTTTGCTTCTAGTTCCCCACACCAACCGAATGCACACACTCTGCTGCAATGGCAGGTGTCAGTTTAAGATCCTACAGTGGAGTTGGTGGCACTGATTTATTATCTCTTTAAGTAAAGATATTTTCAGTAATGCTAACTGAGCATCAAAGCCACACTTTCTGATATGATCTGGCCCTTCTCTGCCATCACATGAGGAAAAGAGAAGGCATTGCCTGGGGAAGCCCTGTCCTGACCCAGAGCTAGGACACGCAGCTGCCCTGGGGCTCCTGGCTGGCTACTGGTAAGGCTGCTCAGGGGCATGCTGGCAACACCCACTGCCCTGGCTGGCTGCAGGATTGCCCCTTGCTGTTTGGTGGCTTTTACTGCAGGCTCTGGGCTGTGCCTCCCAACCCGGGAGGACCAGGACCAGGTGCTGGCAGGATTCAGCATGGATCATAAGCTGGCTGGGAGTGCGATGCTAGCTCTCCACAGATCGCATCCCACGCTTCATGCACACACGACCCCATGTCCCTCAGCCACCAGTATCTTTCCACCCAAGGAAAGCTGCCACAGAGAAGGTGGAACCGGGATTAAAAGTTGGTAATGATTAATATTAAGCAAATGCACCCTGCTTTCATCTCTCCCCCTGTCTGAATGTAGCTCATAGGGTGTTTGGTACACAGTAAATATGAATTAACACTGAAAATAATATAAACACTGTTCAGATATAATAATGAAATAGGACAATCACACACTGAATATTTCTGCTTTGAATAGTGATGATATACACTATATTTAATGCTAGGAATACACTTGTATTTTAAAGCCCGTAGAATAATAAATAAACAAAAATAGAGGGAAGGAACTGAGAAAATGCATATATGAATGTGTATATGTGTTCTTGTTCCAGAAACTGCCTATGGCAATTTTTATTTAATTCATTAAAATCCTTTTAACTTCTGAGGTAGAAAACCATGCATTTTCAGGTATCTTTGCATCTCTTAAAGAGCTTTGTTTCAACTCTCAGAACACGGCTGACAGGCAGACGGCTAAAGGAAATTTAATGAGAGGCAATGGCTGTATATTTTGCGAGTGTTTGAAGTACGAAATGAACAGCTGGAATTCAGAGTCAAAGGCCCGACTCCTCTGTGGTTATCTCTAACTTCAATGCAGTGCTGCAACTTGCAGCGATCTCTGCGGCTGAGATCTCTGTGGCTGCGAGCTGCTAAAGTACAAACATCATTTTAATATTTCATTCAAAGATACATACGAAGGGAAGCCACCAGCCATGACTAGAAATCACTTCTATGCCTGTGAGATCAAATCTACCACTCAGTTTCTGGCCTCCTGTTCTTTGCCAATACCTGATTTAAATAGGAAGGAAGCTTAATAGTCACTGCAGTTTTTAGCCCTCACTAAACCAAAACCAGACATCTACTCTTAGCATTACCACCTGCATACTTGTATGGATTCAGTGGGGCTACTTGGCTCCCACAGTGAAAGATGGCATGTTATTCTTCTGAAGACTTCCTGCTTCACATTGGTGCTATCAGTGCTAATCTATTCATAGTTTTCAAGTCCAGAAAGTTTTGTTTATCTGCTGATCTGTTTTGGCTTCACCTGCTTGGATTGTTACTGGTGATAACAATCACAAAACCCCATCAGGAACTGTAGCACAAAGTCCCTAATTGCAGACACAGCTACACCTTTTATCTTTTAGTCTTGATTTAAATAATTCAAAATATGGAAAATCCACTCTAACACTAGAGTAATTGCTTCTGTTGAGCTCCAAGCTGCTGAGACAGAAGACTGAAGACAGTTTCCAGGACCAGACACAGGTATGGAAAGGCCATCCCTGCAATTTATTGCAATGTGAGGCATGGACATACCCACAACCTTGCTGTCATTCTGCGTGATCTTTATGCTCTGTTCCTCCTCAGTCTTTGCTTAGTTTCTTCTAGCTCCTGACCTTTCCCTAGAACCAACACTGCAAGTCTTGCCCATTTTCTCCCTTATTTGAGGAAATATGACAGCAATAACTCCGTCCTTGAGAGTTACAGCAGCAATACGGCCTCTCTTTTCAGTGTGCTTGGCCTTGAATGACCCCTTCCATTGAAAAGTCATTACAGAATCCTTTAGTCTGTTATCCATTTCTGCTTATTTAAAGGCAATAATTCCCAGGCCACTCAGGTCTCAAACAAGCCCTGGGTCTCTGTGCTTTGAATTTACACATTAATGGATTCTGAACCTAGACAAAGCTGTGTATGCACATGTCCTCCAAACAGTGACCCTCGTTACTAAAATGTCTGAATCGGTATTTAGCTTTTCCACAGCAAGCTCAAAATAATCTCAAAATTTCAGACCACTTAAAACAAGAAATGCTTGCATTTCATGTATCTATGCCTATGCACACTAGCAGATGTTTGATTTGTGATAGATGGCACTCCCTGTCTCTCCTTGCGACTATAGCTTAGGTATCATCTGCTATTCACTCCTCAGAACCTCTTAGTGCCTTGATACTGCAGATCTGTTCTGCATAACATATCACAGATATGACAATTCCTATCAAACCCCACAGTTAAAATTCTTATCGAGGCTCTCATCATCTGCTGTTCAGTTACATTGGCATCTTTCCCTCTGGCCTTCACAAGTGCAGTTGTTCTCCACCGATATGGAAATGCTGCTGTAAAGATCATTCTCTTAGTCTGCTTCTTTGACCATGTCACTCTTTCCTTTGATCAATTAAAACGTAGGCCACCTCCTTTCATATTCAAATCCCTTCAGATCTTTCACCACCCTAGGTACAGATTGCCTATATGACAAGCTGCTCCTTCAATCAGCCTATAAATTCAGGCTATGAATCTTTTCTCTGTTTAAAGAAACTTTTCCCTGTGCAGTTCCCTATCAGCTGCAGAGCTTTCTCCTTTATAACTCTGCTGTCTATGAGAAAACATGAGAACCTCATCCGTTCAGTATCCTGGATTACCTGACCAATGAAGTCACCATTGCTTACACTCACCTATCTACTCCTGGCTTTTCTTTAGCAATGGAAAGCTCTAGGACTGGAGTTGCATTCTGGTTGTCTTTGAGTGTTACCTAGGACAATACTGTCCCAGTCTTTAGTGACCATTGCTAGTTCCTTGATAGGACAAATATTGCCAGCAGTGTGAAGAATTAACAGCTATTCATTCTTTTTGTTAGATTAGAAACAAATCGTGTTTGAAAACATGCCAGTGCACAAAGAAGGACTGACACTAGAAGCTCTCATATCTCAAGATGTGTAGTGACCAGGAAAATCAGGAATCACCATTTCCAGCTGAGGGCAAGGACTGTTCTTTCTTACAGCTACCCTTCAATCTTTACCTGCTTATGAGAGTCAAAGAGGAGCAAGGTGAAACAACTTTATCCATGCCAGAGGTGCAACAGACATCACTAAGCACAAGCCTTTGGGCACACCCAGGATGTCCTGGCAGCAAGTCTACCAGTTTTTCCATCAGGCTAGTGTAAGGTCTCATATATCTCAGTGATACTGTGAAGTTCCTCCTTTTTGTAACTCACTCTCACCTGTTGATTATCTATTCACAACTGCTGAAAACGCTGATTAAAAAAAAAAGCTGCTTGAAAGTAAACGTTCTTCTATTTTGTCTCTAAGTTCCTCCAATTTTTGTAAGACTTTCTCTTGCTTTATTGTCTCACTCATGTGTGATCTTGGTTGAGCTAAATAGCTATCAGGTAATTCTTCTCTATTAGAAACACCAGTGTGAGCTTTTCCAGTTAATTCTTAAGTCTGATAAGCTGCTAAATAAAGTGGTAAAGTCACAATATTGTGTACCTGTAAGAGACAAAGAAATTGGCTCCTGCATAGCAACTGTGTCTTGTTCCCTACATGAAACTTCCCTAAACCACCAGCAAGTCAGTCGTAATGGTTTCTGTAACTACCTCAGCGACACACTTTATGAAAGCCATTTCTGTGGTGAACAGGAGAAATGAACACTCACTAATAGTATGCAATACTTATATTTACAGATTTCCTGAGGTTGCAGCTTGTTGTCAAGGAAATAACTTATGACAGAGCAGTTAATCTTTCTGCCACCCTAGAAGACCAAATATCTGACTATGATGTGGAGAGTAAAAATAAATTTTAAATACATTGCTATGTAATCACCTTCAACAATATTAGTATATATGCACTAATGCCCGAACCATTGCATTGTGGAATATATACTCACATCGCAGCCAAACAGTCATATGAAATCTGGAGCATTTCAGGTTTTGCAAAGACTGCTAATGCCACTTGTACCTACTTGAGAACAGTAAGCTCTACTTAGAGTTCTGAACTAATTTTGCATTAACGCAACTATCTCCAGCTAATTTCAGATGCATTAAAAAGTACATTGTCCCTTTCTCTTTTCAAATACCCACAGAAAGGAATTTCCTTGTTGCTTGATATCCAAATGGTGTTTTTCAGTGTTGCCTAAACCCAAGAAGATAGATTTGCAGTAAAATACCTGAGAAGATATTTTCCTCCCTGGGAGCTTTGCAATATAATAAAAATAGTGTTATAGAAATGAAAAGTATCTATCTGGAGCAAGTGGATTACTATATGTTGCTCACTGTAGATGGAAAGTATATCAGCTGCCTCAGTGTTAAAAACAGATGACTGAGGAGCTATTCTGTTCTGGACAAAATTCCTTCAGATGTTACATGCTCTGAAGAGTTCTGAGAAAATATGGGGCTGGTTACAAACAAAACTATAAGCTTGCCCTTTGGTGTTAAGCATGATCTGAAGTAGCAGGTTTGGACCAATGGTCTCAGTTTGAAATTTTCATCCAGCTTGTTCTGGTTTAGCTGTAACTGTAAATCACATGTGTGCTTGTGCAGGGTTCAACTTGCAGTGACTAAAGTAGTGAAACACTAATATTAATTTTCTGTTGAAGAAAAAAACAGGATTATATGCTGCATTTGACTGATACTGAGAAAATTAATAGAGCTTAAGAAGATGACAGAAAGTGAAAACATTGGATGCATATGAAACGCAGGGAGAAATGTGTCTCATAAATTTAAATGTGGGGTTTGCAAACAAGTCAGTGCAAATTCCATTTCCTTTAAAAAAAATCAGTAATAACTCCTTTCCAAAATTATTTTCCTCCTCATAACTTGTGCTAATTACTATACCACTTTTGATATATAAGGAAAAAGGAAACTGTGCAAATGTTGAAAGAAGAAAGGCTGACTGCAAAACATGGGGCTCTGCACTTAAGTTTTTATTTCAGGGACAATAGTAATATGGAATATATTTGGTCTTTCCAGCTCCCTCTGATGTTTTTTTAGTTGAAGTTAAAATAATGTTCTGTGTCCTGAGTTTTAGCCTGCTAATAGGATTAGCAGCAGCAGCATACTGTACTTGCGAATGAGTTGCCTTCGCTTCCTGAAGGCAACATATCCTGCTCCTGAACTCCTTCTCCAGACTCCCCTTATACCCCCAGTTTTATCATCAAAAGCTGTGGTGTGGCCATTAGGCACATCTGTTCCCAAGGTAACAGCAGCTTCTTTGGTATCAGTTGGGGCGGCAGTATGAAATGCATACATCACGTTTGCATAGCCATTATGTAAACACATCTGGGTAGCAAAAGAGGATATAAGGAAACACATAAAGCTTAGAAGATATGCACATAAAAATAAAATCAGCTTTGCTTGCATATCAGTATCTCTGGAACGTGTTTTCCAACTTTCATCAACAATCTGGAATACAAGTGAAAATGGATATATGTTATATGGGCACTTACTTTGTCCATTCTTATTTGCATTGTACATGCTGCCAAATCAGTCTCTAACATTTATTGTGCGGATTAGATTGACATTCACCAGGATGGGAACTAGCATACAGCTAGGTCCCTTGTAGCCACCTACGCTTAGGGGCCCTGAGCTTCAAGCTGAATAATGCTCGGGGTTTTTCAGCTGAGTCCCACTCCAGAAGTCTGATGAACCACTCACAGCTCATCAGTACACGTCACAAAGCAGATATCCTTTCTCACACTGAAGTTCTTCAGAATATACAAGTCCTAACTGGCAATGATGGCTGGTCTAATGACTTCTGAATATCTTTTCTGTGTTTGTCATGATCTTCCTACTTTTCTCCATGAATCATAATAATTTTAATAATCATATGAGACAGTTCCCCTTGACTCTCTCACCAGGTCAGGAAGCTAAATAACAGAACGCTAAATGAGCTGCTTTGCTGAGGTGGATCCTCATCAAATGGGAGCATCTCCCTTCACCACCTGAAATTAAAACTCAGTACAAACCACTACATATTCCAAAGAATTTGAATGGAATGGCCCATCCTTCTGATAGAAATGGACTGGAAGAGTTTCTGGAAAGTACAAATCCATGAAAACAAAAGGAAAGAACCTTCTTAACTCTGCTGGTGTGAAATACAGACTCAGTCTGGTGCATGATATACAGATCACCAAATTAAGTAACAATGGACCCAGGAAACTATGTTTGACCACAGAACTAAAACTGCCAGCTCAGAGTCCTCAGCAGCTTGTGGTGCCCAGAGAGTTTTCTGCCTTACAGTGTCCCCTCTGAGACTGAGATGTTGAACAGCAACTGCACCTAGATAAGTAAAAAAGGGCATGAACACAAAGACAGTATCCCTAAACCCCAGCTGAAGACAAGAGACTGAGAAAGATAAAATGAGAAGTTCTCACACTGGCAGCAGTCCCATCTCAGATAATTCTTGGGGAGTACAAAACTCAGCACTGGATCAAAGCTTCAAAGTAATCAGCACTGTGTTTTTACAAGTTTATTAAATTCTAACTGTATTATTCTATTCTATTAAATAGCTACCCAGTTTCTAAAATAAGACATTCTTTAATTACAAAACAATTTACTGAATCAGACATCAAACATACTCATCTTCATCAAAACACAGAAGCAAAATTATAGGAAAATCCAGCTGCTAAGAACAACTATAAGATCTTTGCCATAAGATACCCTTATTTTATTGTATTGTACATCATTTGATGAAAGGGACTCTGAGAAAAATAAGAAAACAATAGTCTCCCTACCTAAGTACAGGTCTACTAGTTGTATTATTTTCAGTAATAATAAGAGGCTACATAGAACTAGTGTGCTGCTTGGATTATTATACTGTGTCTTCCATATAGACCACAGCATTACATTTGTCATTCACTGCATCTCAGTGATATGAAATATCTTCTTATTACAGAGAGTGTATGTCACTTCATAGTTACAGAAATTATTTACTTAGGCTCTCCCCTTCCCATCTGCCCTCCCCTCTCTAAAAATCCATTCATTTTCTTATCCCTTGGGGGAAATGCTGCCAGTACTCTCTGTATGTTATGCATACATAAATTACATGCCTTAAAGAACGAACAAAATCATAAACCCAAAAAATATAGCCTCCAATGTGAATAAAAATTAGGGAAAATAACTCTTCTCTACAGCCTCCTCTCTGACCTCAATGCAAAAGCTCGCTTCCTGAGTGTGAGAGAGAAAAATGCAATTTCAGCTTTTTATACCAGAGCAATATATATGTCTTTGCCAAGCCCATGCAGAAAACATGAACTTCATCCTAAAAGGTTTTCAGTGTTTAGAAACCTCCTGGGAGAACTTGTCAAAAACACAGTGAACCAAATTCTAATTGCAGAAACTCACTGTGGTCTTGACAAACACAACAGTTTGGTTTGAATTTCAAAACTGTTCCCATCAAAATGCTTGGGAGCAGAGAGAATGTTGTTAAAGTGTTTTTTTGAATCTCAAAGACAAAATCAGAGGCTGGTGGTGTGCCTTGAATGAATTAAAGTGTTGTCCTAGTGAGATTTGAATCTAAATATAGCAACTATGCTGATCAGAAGGAAAGGCTGAATTATAATTTTTAAAAAATTACACATCAGACAGAGTGGACAACCTCAAAAGATCTGGAAACTCAGTGTAGATAAGAAATCATATATACAGCATTTGGCAGAAGCTTATCCAAACTAACAGACCCTCCTGAAGGATGCCCTCCTGCAACCCTTCTCTTCAGTGCTTACTTCTGATTTGCAAGAAATCCCTTTTCCCCCTCATTGCCAATGCTACTTTTGGAAGACAACTTGCTAATATCCTTCTACAGGGAATTTTCTTTGGGGTCAACTGTAAGTGCCCCACAAGCCTCTCTTTTTGGAGTTGAAGATGGTCTCATCCAGCATTTGTTGTTTCAGAAATTTGTCTCTCTTTCCCCTACTGACATAACCTTACATCTCTATAATCTTTGCTACTAACAATAGTACCTATGTGCTTTTTCCCTTACTGTGTTTTCTTCCATAACTTCCTCCTTAACATCTACAAGTGGCAGACTTAATTCAGTAGTTCACATTTTTAATTTTAAGAATTTTCCTGACAAAAGTTTTGGGAAATTTTCTGTTGCCTGCTCTTGGAGACGTTGTTACGAGGGCAGCAAGCAGATACAGTATGCTGCCAGCAGATAAATGTGTGGCTTTCAAACGTCCAAGTATGGCTCCAAAACTTTTAATTACTGGCATCAGTGAATCAAGGGAGCTACATTACAGCAGCTAAATGATTACTCTCTCAGTGTGATTAATAGACAAGGTGGGATTTTAAAGCAAGGTTCTGCACGTGTATATGCCTGTACAGGAGAGGTAGATGTGTGTGTTTTGGGGAGAGTTCCAGTTTACCTAGCTAAAGCCATATAATGCAGACAGTTACTGAAACTTTCTGGTCAGGAAAATACAGAATTCAAGCATTATTTTCAATTGTTTAAAGAAATGCTAAATCAGTTTTCTCATCAGAGGATGCTGTTTTAGAGCAATTCACCAAGTCAAGATAATGAATGAGCTGTTCTTTCACAGCATTCCTCAAGGAGGAATTATCCCAAATGATATGGTTACTTAATACGAACATTTATAAAGGGACAGTCATTATGCGAATTATGTATTTTACATAATTTATTTCAACTTCCAGTTTATAGCAGCACTTTTATCTTTTTTCATTCAGTGATAAAAAAGGCATCAATTATAATTCTCCTAGCATGTCTATAGAACAAATGTCTGCTAGCAAAGTTGCTGTGCTCATTCAAACATATCATTATACATCGGAGGGTCCTGGGCAATCTCCATTTGCCAAATAATGAATAGATAAAAACTGCACATGTAAATGTAGCAGTTTGGATATGAGAAATGCACTACAAAATATATTTAGGGGTGTGCTGGTCTGTAGCAGTGCTACCTACCATGTGATGACTACTGGCTGGGCACTTCTGGTGTTAAATATGTAAATCCACTTAGAGCCCAGAGAGCAATATTCTTGCTGCCATATTTGTGAAAGAAAACAGAGACTATTGCTTTCATCTCTCCTCAGACTCAGTACAGTTTTACTGAGGTTTATCCGGTTTGCATGTACAAAGCATGGCTTCAAAGCGTGCAAGTATGAAAGAAATATGAGCAAACCAGATTATAACAAGTATTACTGTAATTTCAAAGAATCTATAATCAGAGGTGGAGAGGTATAATGCAGGAAAGCAATTCAGAACCACACCACAGGTTATTATTACAGCAATGTGCTATTTAGGAATTAAAGACTACCAGGTTACTGGTCTGCATCAGCATGCCTGACAGCAGAGGCTGGCCAAATGTTCTGGTCTAGCCTAAAAGCAATTTCAATGGCTTCTACAAGCAAAAATTCAAAAGCTGAGTTATTAATAAAATGACATTTACTAATGTACTTTGGCAAAGACCCTGCTAGACCTTGCAGATGCTGAAAGGATCCAAGAGCTCCATCTCTTAGTCTTTCTACTGCAAACCACAGATATTCACAATAGACAGACTCGCCTGATCTGGGCTACAAAAAACCACTGACCAGAACAGAAATTTTTTAAATCATGGCTCAGGTGAGCATTGTACAAGATTAGAAGCTCCTACAGTAACACAGCATGACAGATGCCTGAGGCCTGAGGACACAAAGATCATTGTAACATTTCCCTATCTTCTTGTAATCTTGATCAATACAAAGGTTGATCAAAGTATCAACTATTCCTTAACAATTACTTAGAATGATCAAACCTTTTATAAGAAACTCAAAATAACAAGTGCATGAAAGAGGTAGGAATTAACTGCTCCTTCCTAAAATGTTCATTACTTTTCCCACTCTCATTTTATCTGCATTTCCCAACTTCTTCGCTGAATTTGTTCAGCTGCCAAACCTCTTCCTTTAAATGCTGAGTCAAAATATGAATATAACATCACCCATATCACTCTTGTATATTTTGTAGCAACCATTTAAGAAGCAAGCAGTAACATTTCCTCCTTGACAAACATATACAATTCCAGTATGTGTCTCACACACCTCTCACATTCTCACACCTAATTCTAAAGATTTAATTGTTTTCTATGAATCCTTCCTAGATACATGGAAATTCTTGTGTTAATAAGAATAAACAAAGGCCCACGAAAAAATTTATTTGACAGAAAACAGTTATTCACAGATGTTGTAGTTTTGTTGAACTACGATAACAGAAAACAGTTATTCAAGGCTCTGCTACTTAATTGGCACTAATGACAACAATCTACTTCCCTGCAAACAACACCAAAAGGTTTCACTGATTTTTTACACAGAGGATGGTGGAACACTGGAACAGGTTGCCCAGAGAGGTGGTGGATGCCCCATCCCTGGAAACATTAAAGGTCAGGTTGGACTGGGCTCTGAGCAACCTGATCTGGTTGGAGATGTCCCTGCTCCTTGCAGGGGGGTTGGACTAGATGGCCTTTAAAGGTCCCTTCCAACCTGAACCATTCTATGATTCTATGATTCTATTTCCATGACATAAAGTCAACTACCAATCATATATCTGATCTCTGAATTTGTTTTTTTCATGACTGTGATTCTGCACAAGGATTTCTACCAGAATGTGTTACCTTTTAGAAGTAGATCACTAAGGAAAACTGAGTTCATATTATCATTCTGACTTTAATATTATACAAATAATTTCCCCATAAAATATATTAATAATTTTATTTAATTTTCTTATACAACCTGGAGGCCATCTAGCCCGTATGCCAGTATGGTTCTATGTCTATATACAGACATGGTTATCCCATCCCCAAGGAAATCTTTGTGGTGGGTTGACCCTGGCTGGACAGTGGGTGCACACCAAAGCTGCTCTATCACTCCCCCTCCTCAACTGGACAGGGGAGAGAGAACATAACAAAAGGCTCATGGGTCGAGATGAGGATGGGGAGATCACTCACCAGTTACTGTCACAGGCAAAACAGAGTCAACTTGGGGAAATTAGTTTAACTTATTACCAATCAAATCAGAGAAGGGTAATGAGAAATAAAAGCTAAATCTTAACACATCTTCCCCCACCCCTCCCTTCTTCCCAGGCTCAGTTTCACTCTCAGTTTTTTCTACCTCCTCTCCAGCAGTGCCGGGGGACAGGAATTGGGAGTTGCGGTCCATTCATCACATGTTGTCTCTGCCACTCCTTCCTCCTCACACTCTTCCCCTGCTCCAGCCTGGGGAACCTCCCACAGTCCTTCATGATCTTCTCAAAAGTGAGTCCTTCCCACGGGCTGCAGTTCTTCACAAACTGCTCCAGTGTGGGTCCCTTCCATAGGGTGCAGTCCCTCAGGAACAGACTACACCAGCATGGGTCCCCCTCAGGGTCACAGGCCCTGCCAGCAAACCTGCTCCAGCCTGAGCTCCCGTCTCCACAGGCCCACAGGTCCTGCCAGGAGCCTGCTCCAGCATGGGCTTCCCATGGGCCACAGCCTCCTTCGAGCATCTGCCTGCCCCAGCGTGGGGTCCTCCATGGGCCGCAGGTGGATCTCTGTTCCTCCGTTGCCCTCCATGGGCTGCAGGGGCACAGCCGGCCTCACCATGGGCTGCACCACGGCCTGCAGGGGAATCTCTGCTCCGGCACCTGGAGCATCTCCTCCCCTCCTTCTTCACTGACCTGGGTGCAGGGCTGTTCCTCTCACATATTCTCGCTCCTCTCTCCAGTGCTGTTTCTGCAGTGGTTTTTTCCCCCCCTTCTTAACTATGTTATTAAAAAGGTGCTACTCCCATGGCTGATGGGCTCAGCCTTGGCCATTGGCAGGTCTGTCTTGGAGCTGGCTGGCGTTGTCTCTGTTGGACATGTGGGGAGCTTCTAGCAGCTTCTCACAGGAGACACCCCTGTAAGCCCCCTTTGCTACTAAAATCTCGCCACACAAACCAAATACAATCTTCTAAGACTCTCACTACTTTTCTGCACTTCCAATAGCAATCTGTGTCTTATAAACTCAGACTACTGGTAATCGATAGAATAAATAATTGCATTTGATGGATAACGTTGTCCTGACAGGCAGTTCCTTCAGCATACTCACTGAGGCGTTCTTTACAGAAGAACCATCATAACTGTGTATATTTGCATTGGGACACACCATGGAAATTTATTGACTAGCTCTGTATGGGGAATAAAAACTTCATTTTTCAGATATTTTCAGTGTTCAAAGTTGCTTGTACTTACAAGTGCTATGTAAAGGAAAAGCATGTAAATACTCTATGTAAAGAGTATTATCGTTATAAAAATTCATATGAAAATGAGGTTAAGAAATGATTACATGGAAGTGGCTGTCTAGCAACTCTGCTGAAACTCTCAGCCTCATCAGTATGAACTAGGCATTTTGCCCGTAAATTAACACAGTTGTGTCAAGTTGGAGCCACTGTCTGAGAGAAGGCTAAAAATGGAGCCAGGGTGCCGGAGCACAGTCCTGGAGAGCTGGGAAAAGACTCCCCTCTGGCAGCCTGAAATTCAGCAGGTGAAGGGAGCAGAGGCTGGTCTTCCTTCTGGACCCCTCCGAACCACCGAGCGAAAGAGCGAGAAAACTCTGCGTGGGAAACACTGGTGATTTTCACCCATCACAGTCCTTAGGTATAGTTTATAAGTGCAAAAGAAAGAAATGCAACAAAGTGCACTACAAGAAGAGAGCTTTTGGGAGTTTATTTTGCTATTGAAATGCCACTAGAGGAATTCATACAACCCATACCATGAGGTCACTCAGTCAGCACTGCGGCGGGTGCCGTATAGGACAGGCAAAAATCACAGCACTGCTGCTTACTGTTCAAGTGTGCCTGTGTATGAAATGCCGATTTCATGTGCTTATAACTTTTCCATATTTAACTGCTTGGATTGAACACAGCCCATGCCAGGTGTCTGCCTCAGGCTGGATTTTTTTTCTGTTTGGTTCTGTTTCTGTTTTAGGGTTTTGACATTTTCAGCTAGCACCATTCAAACACTTCTGAGAGCAAAAGGAAAGACAAAATAAGCTGCTTTTCTTTGTAGAAATGCCTCATGCTTTGAAGTAGAGACATATAGTTTAGCAAGGGAGTAACTTGGTGTGAGAGATGTGCCTTTTGCTTCCCTGTGAATATCTGCCCCAAACTGGAAGAGTTTAAGGTGCCTTTGAAAAGTCAATAATTTTCATCCTTGCAAGAATTCAGCTAAAGGTTCAGAAACAAGTATCTTCACAAACTGTGCATTGCTCAGCATGCCAAAGTGTCTCAGCTCCTAAAGCCCAGCAGACTGCAACTGCCACTTTCAGAAGAGAGACAGAGCATCCTCCGTTCCCCTTTTGCCTCACACCTCCATTGCTGCTTGTGGCAGGACTGGGAGCTGCTCTCAAAGAGGGACTGATCTGGCCCTGGCACAGCAACTGAGGGATGGAGAGCCAGCTTTCCTGTAATTACTGATCCCAAATACTCCGTATGCAGATGGAGCCAGCCACTTGGAGCTGAGTAAAGACAGAGGCAGGAGGGCTTCCAGCTCCAGGTCTGAGTCTAGCAGGGATGCAGTGGCCCAAGCCCCATCCTCCTCCCTCGCCACCAGCCCCCTCTAAGGGGCTGAGCAGAGGAGGGGAGAGACTTGAATCAGGCAAGAGGGTGGAGTATTAGAAAGGATGGTGGGAATGGGAGCAGGAGGTAGGGACTGGCTGGCTAAGGAAAAGGGAATGACCTGGGGAGAGATGGAAGGGAGAAAAGGAAAGATTTTTATTTGGACAGCAGGTTCTGAGTGGTTGATTAGGATTCACTGGATGTGGAGACTAGAAATGAGAGAATGAAAGACTGAAAACTGAAATTGGATAAAAGCAATGGGATATATCACAGAACCAGGGATAAGGAGGACCCAGGATGGAGGCAGAAAGGGAGACAGGGAGGGAGGGCTTGGAAGTGACAGGAAGGAAAAAGCCAAGTCTGGGGACATGGTCAGAAAGTGTCAGTGCCTCTTTGGCTCTGCAGTTTGGCGTGGTCACCATGATTCCAATTATCACCACCCTCTGCTGTTATCAAGCAGATGCGAAACCCAGAGGCAAAGTATGTGTCTCCTCCTCCTTCTGAAGTGGCTCACAGGAAGAAAAAACAGACGCTGCTATTAGCAGGTAGCTCACATAGCAAACATCGGTGCAGGGGAGCTAACAGTTCCAGTACCCTGATAAGACAAATCAGATTCATAGGACAGACTTTTGATTTTGAGGTTTCTATCTTTTTGTAAAACCTAAAGGAATGATACACACAGAAAGTTCTGCATTAAAGGAACTGTCTGGAGGTTTCAATGGTGAAGAATCATGAACCAGGAGATGTCAGGCTAAGGTTGTCTATACTGTGTGTGTATGCACGGTACAATCCTTACTTAGTTACATGATCACACACTGTTTGTTCCAGAGGACATGACACTTTTTCATTAAAGAGGATCTAACTTGTGACTGGGAGGTGGGAATATACAGTATCGGAGACCCCTGTAGTTCTCTGGCACTCTGCATCTGCTGCACAGGCTGGAAGGTGTGTGGGAAGAAGGGTGTAAACACAAGAGACAGTAGAAAATGTAAAAATACTCACTTGTTGTTACGGGGGTCACTGCTGCCAGGAGGAACTGAATTTGGCCAACTCTGCCACAATGTGTCTGTGAGATACTCCGTGAATTTGTAAAACTAAAATTCCCAAGTTATAAATGGTTTGCCATTTTTTTTTTCTGTGTAATTGCCTCAACATCCTACCTAAGCCTAGATTTGTTCAAGTGACAAGTGCCCATGGCCAGTATTGAAATCAATGAAAAGTGGATCTGAATATATCATCACTGGGGGGGAAGAGGAATGGCTGACAAAATATCTGTAGGGATAGCAAAAGTCCTGTACTGCATAGCACTACCTAGATAGGACTGCCTAGTACTCCTTTAAGATCAGCATAAAAAGTAACTAGTCTTTTTTATGGAGCCAAATATATGACATAGTTATAGCCGTCACTCAAAACAAGCAAAGAAACTGCTTTTACAACCATCTGAATTCTCCAAGGGAGGGCTATCGATAGAATAATACATAAGATTATATCAAGTAAATATGTGGCTCTATCTGCTCCTAATGAAATAATATGCTAGACTCTCCTCCCTCAATTAGGTGAGTACTCAGCTAAAAGATGGATAATAATATACATTTTCATAATAATATCCTCAGACATCTCAAATTAGGGACCCTTTGACTTTAATTTCTTTGTGCCTTAGTATAAAATGTGGGCAATAATGGACAATAATGCTCCTATTGTGAAGGCTATCGTGAAGATAAATACATTAATGCTTGAAAAGCCCTTAGGAGGTACAGCGATGAGTGTCACAAAAAAAAAGCCCATGAGGAAATGAACGATTTCATCTTCATATCCAGGTTTCAATAGTGTGCAGTAAGTAAGGCCTGGGGCCACACACTGCACAGAAAGGGTAAAACAAAATATTGAATAGCTTCTTATTAAGTGAACAGCATTCATCCAGTGCAGCAAGTGAGACAGAGGTCCCATGGAAAAATGGGATATGAATAGATAATTAAAGATTGTATCATAATGCATACACACAACAGGGGTGAAAAGTTTATAATGGTGACCTTAATTCTGGCAATTCCTAACTTCTGAGTGCATGACTCTGCAGACTCAGTAGTGTTGTGTCATTTTAAACACTATTTTTTATACCATTTTTTATGTATAATTGTATTTTTCTTGCTTAAATAACCATCTGCTCGTTTCTGATGTTAGGTTTGTTTGTGTGATGCTTTTTCTTTCTCTCATCCCCTGTATCCGGAACACTTTGTCCAGGTATGCAAATCTTTGCAGCCTGACCTTGAGGAATAGTAGGAGTTTGTATAATTTAGATTAGTGCAGTAATTGTTTGGCCCAGACGCCAGAAACATCCCCAAGAGTATTTAACATTCATTCAGAAGATGTAGCTGTTGCTTCGCAACTTAAGGTCAGGACAAAAGTACCAACTTGCAGCCAAGAGGATATGCTGCCACGCTCACCTGGGAGGCGGCTGGTGCAGCACCAATCAGGCTGCCTTCAGAAATGGTATGGGGCACAGCCTGGTCAGTCTGAGCAGCCTTCTCCGACACACAGTCTGCAGAAACTGGGTCGAATCAGGGTCGTAAAAAACTAGAGTTGTAATCTTGAGAGGGGACAACAGTTCTTTTTGCTTCCTCTAACTCTGGCTGCCTGATAAAGCAGATCACTTAATCACTTCTTTTCTGCCACCTACTCCTAAATAGATCATGTGCTGTACACAGGACCACTGCTGCTGTTGAGGATTGTTTCTTTAGAATCATAGAGTAGTTAAGGTTGGAAGGGACATTTAAAGGTCATCCAGTCCAACCCCCCTGCAAGAAGCAGGGACATCTCCAACTAGATCAGGTTGCTCAGAGCCTTATCCAACCTGGCCTTGAATGTTTCCAGGGATGTTTTCTTTCTCCACTTTGGGCACACAGTTCTGAAGTGGAATGAAATTTCATTATAAACCTAATGCATGCTGCACATTGTATATAGTCAAGCCCAAAGACCATCTAAGAGAATCTAAAAGCAAAGAGCCATCCAAGGATTATAGGATTATATCCTTAAATCCATAGCGAGATCCATTAGGAAGAGATGTACACTGTTTTCTCATTTTCATCTACAGGCGATAAAATGGATCACCTAGCCACAAATTTCCATCATTTAATTCCTCATGTGGTACTTGATGTGGGAAACAACATCATAGCAGAGCTCACTGAGAATGGATGGAGAGTGAAATTGAAGCTGGTTTTGTAAGAAAGGAAGAGCTACAATGTCTGTCCTGAAAGATGAAATGAAGTCACAGCCCAGAATGACCAGTACTATCCAGAACAGCTATAGTGTAGTCTTCTGGATTACTGTGTCATGTAATCCAGAAGATTCTTCTCAAAGAATTGGCTGCTTCAAGCTGGAGGTGGCCAGGCATGGAGCTGCAGCTGCTGCTGTGGAGCCCAGGCCCTTCTCTCCCTTACAGCCCTCATGAGTGCTTCAAACCATCCCCAGCAACCTGCTGCCTTAGGACATGGACTGCCTTGCTCAGGGCCAGTCCTGAAAGTCGCTCTTTAATTCAGCTATCTACCAGGGAGAAATGGATTCAGTGCCTGGCGTAACCAAGTTCAGAGGCCCTGACAGCACCACCTTGCATTGGTCGATAATGGATGGTCCCCACCATGCCTGTGGCTGCCCTCCATGCTAACAAAGTGGGCGATGAAGGCATATGGAGCCAGCTGTACTTATCACATACTACCTGAGGTCGTGTCATTCCAGCATCGGAGGTACCAAGACAAGTTCAGCATTACTGGCTACTGCAGGAGTTGAACACATGTTGGGGGAGGGAAGTGAAAAATACAGCTCTTTCCCGGTTTGATTAACATCATTTGTTGTCTCTGTTCATACCCTTTCAACAATAGCGACAACGTGTTAATGCACCTACAGCACCCGTTGGCTCGTGCAGGGCTCTAAGGAATCTTAATGAAAAATTATATTGCAAATACTATCTTGGTACTAGGAAGAGATATAGAAGAGGTTAATTATTTGGGGACCAGCCGAGACATAGTACAGTCCAAAGTCAGCTGCAGCGTACTGCTGAGACTATTTAGGGGACTCCGTAGGCATGTTGATTTAGTTGCTCCGCTGCTCTAGCGAGAAACAGTTTCACACTGTGTCATGCGATGCTGGTCCCCAATCGATCTATCTGTCAGATGTGGTGTTATGCTGGGGAATCTTCTCTCCCTAATGAGCCAAGATGAGCAGGCAAACACAATCAGATTCCAGAAAAGAGAAACTTTTCAGCCTCTGAAAGTAGTAGACTAGAAGCCTGGTTGACTTAAGGCCACACTTACACAACACCTATGACCCACAGGGACATGAGGCCAAACGCAATACAGATGAGTAATTAGATGTTAATTCAAAATCAGAAACCATTGCAACTATAATTTCAAATCACTACAAGCACTAGGGAATACTTATCCTCCTCTATATATATCAGAATGAATAACTTATTGATGGGTTCAATAAAGTCTGATTCTCACAGATGCAAAAATATCTAATGTACTCAGTATCTCAAGACGCTCAGCCATTAACTACTAATGTCCCTTTTGTTATACAAAAAAAAAGCAGCAGCTTTACAGAATGTCAGAAGAACTCAAAGGCAACAAAAGTTAAGTCTTTTTGTTAACATCTCATATAACAGGCTTGAAACTTTCCAAGGAAGTATGAACAACTACCATTCAATCAGTTTTGCAGAAATAATGCAGTTAGACCAACATCATCGGGCATATTCTTGTTTCTGTTCCCCTCTAAGGTCTGATTAAGAGCAACCAATCTGGTTTTGCTCCTTCTCCTTGCTTGAACTCAGTGCTGTTGCTAGGTGGATCTGTATGCCTAGATACAACCTGTCACTAAGTCCTGTAAATTCAGTATGCCATGCAGCTAAATGTAAGATACGAATAGGTATAAAACTTGTCTTAAGGCAACACTCTATCTGGTGATGGTAAACTGAGGTTTATCTTTCCTATTTTAACTCACATGGTTGCATTTACAAATTGCATGCAATTCTATCACTTAGCAAACAGATGAACCAACTCAGCCTCATCTCAGATTTTTCATTTTTTAGATAAAAAGCTGTGTAACAACATTCATTACAAAGCAGATTTCTACAATCAAATAATATATTCCAGAGCATTGCTGTGGAGAGTTGAAATTATCTGAATGTCACCATTGCTGTTATATCAACATCTATCACTGCAATACGATCACAAGCAATGCAACACTAATCACACACACATCCCACAACAACAAAGCCTATCACACACTGATTATAGCAGAATCTGTGAAAAGACTCTCCTTGCAACTAAAGATGAAAATAGTCCTGTGAAAGACTTGCAAACAATTTCCAGCTTCTCTTGTTCCTGGAGTTCCATGTTTCTTGTGCATTTGGGCTGGATATGGTGGTTTCAGAGGGCAGTGTGTGAAAATGTTAGGTCTGCTTTTGGAGAACTGCTTCATTATGTCAGGCAAATACCTGCACTGCAAAAGAAGGGCCTCAGTGTCACATGTATGGCACATACCCATTGTCAGGGTAAAAGGGAATAACTGTGACAAACGGGAAGCTTTTTCAGCTAATTCATTTTGTGTGTAGTCATCTCAGAGCCAAGGGGCTCCAGGTGGGACTGGTGCCTGATTACGCTAGAAGCTATACCAAGTCAGACAGCATCCTCCTCTGAGCACCTTAGGGACTAGGCAGACAACCAGGCAACTAGAGAAAGAAAAGAACTACAGTTGTTTCTTTTCAGCAAATGAGGAACTGAGTCACAGAGCTAAAAAAAAGGCCCAGCCCTCAGCCAGTATAAATTGGCACAACAGGATTCAGGTCAGCACAAATACACCAACTTACAGCAGCTGAAGCAAACCCTGGAGTTGAATCTGTAATGCCTGAGACAAATATAATGCATCCAAGTAAGATTTAACCATCCAGAGCCAGTGTAAAGGACTAAATATACTTTAAAATACCGTACTTTGCATGTCTTGTTTGACAAAATCCACAGCATAAAATGATGGTGCTGGTTATCAAACTAGACAAGCACAGAATGAGAACACTGCATTATAAACCAGACAGCTCATTAAAAAGGTAGGCTATATAATGTGCAATAAAGGAAAAGATACACCCACCTTTTCTCAGGGGAATATGATTTTGCTTTTCATTTTCTTAGTCCCAAAGTAACGGAAAGAATTGAAGAAATAAACTGTACTTTATAGTGGGTTCTGGCAAGGGGGTGAAGGACTGTTTCAGGTATTTTCAAAAGGAATTTATACATCCAGCTGGATCTTGAAAATATTCCAACAGAAACTTCTGGGTTTTAATTGCACATAACAATGCTGTACTTTTCCCTCCTCATCACACTTTTACATACACTTCCATCAAATTCAAAAGGTGTTTCCCTTCAAAATAAAAGCAGTGGATTTCAAATGCATTATTTCATTCTCCGATCTATAAGTATAGTACATTTCCATTCTCTTTGCCTTGTCCACAGAAAACAACAATGTGAAGGAGGTGTGGAGGGTCCATGCACTGGTTCCTCACACCCTCACTGTCCTGTCAGGAGAGGGTCAGGGACAGCTTCACTCTGTGGGACCCTGACTCCATTTCTAGATGCTTGTTCCTGAGATGTCAAATTGGCCATTTCTGGGGCCATTTCTGGGACCACACTAACCTGTCCTTCTCACTACCATGATAGCCAGGAAATAACCCCCTCACTTGATACCAGTCACAGATGGAAGATACAGGAAAGCTCACAGAAAACAGATATTTGATGGGATGGATGAAAGCAGAGCTCAGGAGAGCTAATGTTCTGTGTCCAAAACAGAATGGAGTAAGACCCGTTACCCCCAAAACCAGCAACTTTCAGAAAAAAAAAAAAAAAAAAAAAAAAAAAAAAAAAAGAGCACTTTGGGACTGTGAAATTCAATGCAGATATAAATACAAGAGTAGCAGCTGTGTAGGTTCAAGAAAAGGAATGTTTCCAGGACAGGTAAGAAAGACCTGTGTCTGACCCAGCAGGAAGAAGTGCCACAGTGCCAATAATTGCAAAATGAGAAATATTATTAATACTCTGGTTAAACTCTCTTTAGCAACAGACTCAAGTCTGTCACTTGAATTTGTAGTAAGTATAAACAAAGCAAAGCTGTAAATCAAAAGCTGTTCAGTTCTAGTCCTTCTGAGTCACTTTTATTTTTCAGGATTATTTTTTAATGTTTTACATCAGTGCCAATAAGGAACATTTCAATGATGCATAGAAGGATGAGGATGTAGAAAGGACAAAAGAAGAGGGGACTCTTTCCCATGTGAGAGACTTTGCAAGAAGGAAAATCTGTTACTTGCTGTAGCAAGGTTTCTCCCACCATTACCTCACTTGAACTTGTTCCCTTCTCCTTCAGAGACCTGCGGGCCATGGGGAGGTACAGTATCTCAGAGCCAGCCCTCACAGTAGGGTTCTTTGGCAAACACTGCACAATTAGCTGAGTACAAGCATGTGTTCAAAATACTACTCATTTTTGTAATGCTGTTTGACAGGCATGTCTAAAATCTGCTAGTGAAGAGCAATGTACTCTGAGTGGAATGAAACACTCCACATAACATCTGAAAAAGATGGTCCAGGGTATACGGTTCCTCCCTGTAAAACCTTGCCATATGGTAAGGGATGGGGACACCAGTAAAGGAGCTGGATCTGCTGTCAGTTTTATTAAAGGCGAATACCCATCTACCCTGCCTCCTCTGTAAAAACCCTGCCACTGGTCACCAGCCCTGACATCTAGGTTCCCATCTTGAAAGGGCAAGCAGTACACAAATAAAACATAGTAACCCCTCACATACAGCAACCTTGAATCTCAGAGATGCTGCAAAAGTTGTTTGCTAACTTCACTAACACAGATGTTTCTCATGGGTTTTGACTTGTATTTTTTTAATTGTGTTTTTAAATGTTACAAAACCCAGCAAAGGTATAATGGAAAGCACCCTGACATTCAAGTTCTTGCTTCTTCAGAAGTTCTTGTGCTGAATGGGAGGTTTTTAGAAGGATATTTTAATTCCAAGTTTGGTAACTTTCTTGGGAACAAACTATATGTTGATACTTTTTCCTGTTGCTTGTTAGGAAAAACCAAAATTTATATACCACTCCTGAATCAAATGTACAGCAGAGAGGATCTACTCTGATAGGAATGACAAATTATTTTGTATATCCTGCTTTGTCTATGAATACAAAATTGTGTTTTGCTAATCTTCTTCAAAGGAAAACTACTATACCTGTGTATTCTGCTTAAACTGTAAATCAGGATTCTTCTCTCGTTTGTATATGTGCAAATTAATTCTATCAAATTACTGAGTGTAAACTCAGTTAAAAGTCACAATCAAATTATGTTTGCAAACTTAAATAGATTTTCTAAAAAAAACCAACCCTTCTAAAAAATCAAGTCTTTACCCACTTTGTGTGGGCAAGACTGTCTTTCTACTCTATCTTTTACTTTATTCAAGCAAATTATATCTTCTTCTATGCACTTGATGCTGTGAGTGGTGTTTTTTAATGTGCTCACACATCGTACTAGATTTTAATCAAAACAGCCTCTCCATCAGTGCAACACTGAAAATAAATGGAACTGTCCCTTCTTTATACATTTGTTTACAAGACCACAGTTTGTTCCATTTTGCTGATATGTTTCTGTGTTACTGTTTAACAATGACATATAGAAAACATAATTAACATTACAAAGTAGCTAAATTAACTACTTTTTCCAGGGAAATACGAAGAACTAGAAGAAGAAACACGGGAAAGCCTAAACACAGATTTTCTTCAATGTGTTAACCTTCTAATTCTCTTATTAAAGTTCTACCATAGACAGAAGACCAGACATTCTGCAGAAAACAAAGCAAGAAAAAGAAATGAGAGGCCACTCATGAAATATGCAGATTTTCAACTGCAGCAGCAAGGTGTGATCTAAAGTTGCAAGTTAAACCAATTTACATACAAAAATATTATGAACAATACATTTGAAAATTAGTTATTATTTTTAAAAATCTGGCTGCTGATATCCTAATACCTACATAACCAGAGATCCAGCAGTAGTCATAAGGAATGTTAACTTTCCAACTCACTTTGACCTTAATTTCTTTAAAGTTATCCAGAAGGACAAAATTCTGTTCTCCTTATTTACTGGAGTATTCTCATATTAATAGGATTATTTTGCTAATTCGGTTAAAGATTCACATATACAAGCTTTCTCAAAGAATCTTAGACATAAGCAGTGCCTGGCTTCTGTTTATTCCACTCAGCCGCTACAGAATTTCTTCAGTTTACTGAAGAATAAATTCTGCTTTTGGAATCAAATACTGTCTTCAGGTAGCTTTTAAATCACTCAGACATTATATCTGATTGTACTGTCAGATAAAAAGTTGCAGTAAGTCATAAGAGTCGCAAGAATTTACACCCTGGGACTTGCAAAATGCTCAGCAAGGTAGCTATAGCGTGTAACTCCACAGTGATGCTGAAGTACTCCACGGTCTTTCAGAAATCCAGAGAAACATATAAATGCTCATGAAAGACACTACAGAGATGAAACAATTAATCTACCCTGGATACACAAGGTTTAATAATCCAGCCACCACAGGCTCCTACCCATTAGCAAACTCACTAAGAACATGACATTAAAAAAAAAAAAAAAAGAGAAAAAGCAATATATAGCCTAATGCGTGACTTACTGCCGACTTGCTCAAATAGAGGTATTCGGAATGTGGGATTATAGTTTCATTTTTCATATTTACACCTTTAATTAACAGCTTTTCCATTACATCTTTGAGAAAGAGAACTAAATATGTGAACTTTTCATTACAATAGTAAAAAGTTCTACTACATGACAACAGCATTACTACATATCCAGCTTTGATATGTGTGGTCTTGTACTCAGTATGGAACTAAGGCTAAAAATATAACAATGCCCATGTACAGCAGTGAATGCTATAGGTGCAAGAAATATACATATGTTGGCATTGTGGCATCTCAGTTCTCAGCACAGCCATCACTAAACACCTTGTGAAAATTACTAACTTCATACTGTGGAAAAAATAACAAACTTGTAGGGTTTTTGCCTTCTTTCTATAAGCAAGCACATGTCCTTTAAAATGAACAAATGCTCACCTGCATTGGATTGAATTTGATCTGTGGTTTTTAAGTCAGAAAATACGCAATCTCTATATTTTAAAAAAACAATCAGCGTTTGTATTTACATTGCATAAAATGTCCTTACAACTAGGACTGGAAAATAGACCTCTGTGCTGCCTCTCAAATAGCCTAAAATGGATAGTGTCTCTGACACGCTGTCCTAGAGCCAGTGAAACTTAAATTCCATTCAAACCATGGCCAGGTAGCAGTGGGAGAAGTGGACATCACCCTGCCTGCAAGAGTCAGACATGCTTAAAGAAGTCTCCTTGATAAAACACCAGCAGAGAAATGCTACTTTGGCCCTTTGACCAGTTGTGGAAATAGCTGAGCAGGATCCTTGCAGAGCTGGAGCTCTGGACTCAAGCCTTGCCACCCTCAGAACCCTTCTTCTGGATCTAGCCTAAGGGATGGTTCCTCTCAGGTCATATTGTTGGGTCTGTTTATTCTTAGTGGAAAGAAACATGCACCTTGAGGGCCTACTGCAGCTCATCCTACTGTAGATATTTAACAGCACCCCAACTGTACCTCTGTCTCTCCATTGACTATAAAGATACAGTGATTAGAATCAGGTGGAGATGTATAGACAGCAGCCATCTAAAATCAGCACAGAGGGTCCCTTTTCTTCACTCCAAGGAGGTGGATGTGAAGTGCTGTGCCACAGAGAGGTTGGCAGAAGAAGCAGGAGCACAGCCAGAGCCAGAAGCCAATCTCACTATCCATGAGGTCCTGTTGTAGTCCTGCAACATTCTCCATGATGTTTTCTCAGATTATCTCAATGTTTTTACAGCCACAGCTTTCACATTTGCATTTCAGTCACAAGTCTCTGTGTTCTACTTTGTCTCTCATCTATGCTTGTCTCCCTGACCCGTCCCATGAGTATTCAGTGAATCGCTCAGACTGGAGGAGCCTTTGCAAGCTAGAAGGAGAATGGGGCTGGGAGACAGCCACGGTTTGTTGCAGGACGGAAATCAAAGGTAAAAGGTGCACATACCCTTAAGCATCACTCATGTATAACTGTCTGGATAAGGTTCAGTTGTCTGTGTTCTCCTCTTCACATGTCTGCCTGAGTTATATCTAACTGAAAAAAGTTAGCTCTTCAGGGCAGGGACTGCTCAGGCATTATTTCTTTCTTATGCTCTACATAGGGCTTAGATAAATGCTAAATTATAATAATACTAAGGTGGCAAAGCCATCCTTTACAATGATGTGATTATTTTTCACAGCATTGAGAATGGATTTCCAAACTCAATTGATTTTCTCTTGTTGCTAAACACACTATTAATGCTAACATTCAGAGGGACAGAAAATGCCTGTGCTCAAAAATTAGATGAGACTTCATCTGTGCTCTTAGTTAGCACCAACCTCAAACAAAAAACACTTAGTACTAAGTGGTTTTTTTTCCTTTTTTTTTCCTAATTTTCCAGTTTGTTGCTAAAGCTTGTAAACTTAGAAAAAAATCTATGACACAGACAACAAAATGAAACAGACAACACTCTTAGAAATAATTTCTAGAGATATGTAATTCTAAAGTTTACTTCAGTCAAAGAATCATGATCCTGATGGTCTTCACTTGTGATTTAATACTTTGCTGTCTCAGCTTGACTTTATTGCAGTAGCAATGGAATGATGCTAGAGCTGCACCATAAATAAAACATGCCAACTTAGTTGCACAGTCCAAATAAATAACTTTAAAGAAATAAATAACTCAATCACACAAACATCAGTCAAGAATACAATTAAAAAAGAGTCTTTTGCTTTGTGTTGTAAAAACATGAAATAATACTCGGGATAGGCCGTTTCAAATAAAATTTCCCCATATATTCAGCAACTCCAAGGTCAAATTACTGGAACTTCATTTTTCAAAGTTGAAAGGATGATTTAATAATTATTTGGTATGAAGACAACTCTGTTTCTCTACTCTGCATACCATATCAAATTCAGTATAGCTTGATACATCGTGTATTTTCATTCATGCTTTCATTACAGCCCTGTGAAGTACAGTCATTTATTATACTTTCCCTTGAATCTTTTTGAAACAGCAAACAAAATGTAAAATGCAAAGGGAGAGAAAAGGAAGCACCAGAACGCTTACTAGAAAAACAGCATTCCCTTTCTTATCCTCCTTGTCCTAATCATGAACACAGCGAGCACTGAACAGTGGTGGACCTGGGAAAATAAAACTGAACTATAGGACTTGATGCAGCTTCAATGTCCTAGTACAGCAATGATAAATTCTGAGTGCCACCGCAGTGTCACCTCTATGATAATTACTCAAGCAATAGATATCTCATTAGAGAGAACTAAGTGTCTCTGAAATGATCTTTGCTAGCAGAGTTACTTAGTAATATATTGGAGAGAAAGGACCCATCAGTTCTTCTCAAATTCTTTGCTAAACTTGAGCTCAACAGTCTAAGACATCTAGGACTAATAGCAAAGGTCACTCAGGCCTTCAATGCTCCTTTTCCTTCCCTCAGCCCAAATGACCTAATTTTTCACAGAGCATTGGGTGAGTTATTCACACAAGGCTCAAACTACAGACAAACGCAAAGGATAGAGCGCAGCATCACACGAAGGAGGTTTTTGGCCACATACTTGTGACCCAGATTCCCTTCTTAACAGCTAGATTCAAAGGAGCAGACATCAGGCAGACTACAGGGAATCATCTCCCCAGTTAACCTCACTGGCAGAAGACATTGCAGTACAAGGATCTGTCATCAAAGTAAAGACATGTTCATGTGAAAGCGGAAAGTGAAATCTTAATAGCAAATACTAGTTTTCATCTATTAAAATGCTGTAATGTGTGTACACCTAATATTGTAAATGCTTGAAATATGGGAGTATTTCTTTCTTGTTCGGCCAAGCTTCTCTCACCCTCCTAACAGAAGCTTTGAATTGACAAAATAACTAACTTCTGTTTCTTTTTCCGATTTCATTTTTGCAGAAAACACCTTCAAATTTGGAAAGTCACAGAGACCTCTTCAAATTTGAAGAGTCACCAGACCTGGTAGTCTAAGAACAGAAATGTTTTCACAATACAAGGCCAGTGGACTTTTTGTAAAGTCACTGAGAATGGTGTTATAAAATGCCCCTACTAATAGTGATTGCAAACCAAACATTTATTTACCTTTATGTAGTCTTAGCTAAACACTATTTGCTGTAGTGGAAATAGAGTGACTAGGAAACCTCAGTAGCTTGAATGAAACATTCAGATAGTGTACCTGCATGACAATAAGAAGGTCAAACACCAAGATGAAAGAAGCCAAGAAGGCTCTTGAGACCTCATCACTTGGCAGAAATCCACGATTCAGCTTGTCCCAGCTGATCCAGTCAGTAGTGATGACAAGCACAACTACAGAGGTCAGGGTAAATAGAACCGTCCTGCAAGGGAAAAAAAAAAATAGTTCAGAGAGAATACGATAGTAATGAAGATGTATCATTCTATTTTATCAGTTTTCTAATGGTCAGCTAGTGCTTTATCAGTACTTTTCTGCTGATGAAAAGAGATTGAAGAAAATTAGGTGTACAAACAAACAAATAATTTAATCCAAAACAGGAAAGCAGTCAGCTGTATCCTTAGTAAAAAGAAATTTAGTAGCTAGTATAAGCATGTTGCAAAATAAGGCTGGAGTGTGTCACTCTTGTTCTTCATTCCACGTTTTTCACTGAAGATGCAAACCAATTAAGTAAAATAAGAAAGAAGTAAAACATATAATGTAAGGTACCAAGGACTGTATGATCTAGACAAAATTCAAATAAACAAATTGAGAGAGCATTTTCTAAGGCATCAAAGACATGAGAACTTTTAAAAGTCTTTTCTCAGCTATAGGAGCTATAGGACACTAATTGTGAAGAAGTCTACTTTTTATACAGAAACATGTCTGTATGAAAGAAGTTTTCATTGCACTAAATTAATCTTTAGAAAATTCTGAGGGTTGTAGAAAGATTTTGCTTTCTGTCTCCTGAGATGTCCTTTGCACAAGTTTTCAACACATCTTACGGCATTTGAGAAGTCAGCGAAGACCGAATTACAAAAGTAATAAAGCTTCCGTATGAATGCTATGAGAATTTCAGAAGACACATTTAGCTAATTCATACAATTTTGCAATATGGTATTTAAGAAAATATCTTTCTAAGTTGTCCCTCCAAAATAGCTCGGCATCCTTTCCAGCAGCACTTTGCTGATATCCTTCAGAGCTGGCAGCAATGACTGATTGAATTCCTGGTTTGGTGGAAGCAGGCAAATTTAGCTGCTAATTTGAGGGGAAGCAAGGCTTCTCTCAGTAGCCATAGCTGTCAGTAAATCTGTCCTATAATAGGGGCATATCAACATCTGAATGCACACACACAGCTAAATAATTGTGGCAGGGTGGAGGTTTTTTTTCTGCAGCAATAAAGTCTCATTTTCTTCAGTTACCGAGGGCTGTAAAACAATGTGAAGAATATTTCCCATGACACTTCCAAATGGGACAAATACTCAGAAGAGTAAAAGAAAAATCTG
Organism: Ardeotis arabs; assembly: GCA_011801015.1. Taxonomy (NCBI): domain Eukaryota; kingdom Metazoa; phylum Chordata; class Aves; order Otidiformes; family Otididae; genus Ardeotis; species Ardeotis arabs. The sequence goes on from JAAGAY010135425.1 coordinate 33,582, forward strand.
TACACCAGCAGTCACAGGCTACCAGTCTGTAGGCATTTCTTTTTATACATCAGCCTTGGCTGCGTCTCTGTAAGAAGGGAAAACAAATACGCACATAAGCAGTAGTCTACACATTTGGACTTCTAAACATCATTCTTCTGTGGCACAATGGGCTGCGCTCCTTCACAATATAATGAGACACAAAATGACTCGATCGCTACTACCTTTCCCTTTCAACATTTATATTTATTCTTAACAAATAAATTCAGTTATACTCAACACTGTGGTTGGCACCATAACAGTATCCCTTGAGTATATTACCAGCATCTGGGCCAGAAAGGAATGAATGAGGTATATTAGACTTAATTAGCCCTAAGCAACATTTGAGCCTGCTTATCTCCAAAACATTTGCTTAGCTACCATCTCACCTGTCAGTACCTGAACCTAATCGGCTTTTCTACAAGCTCCACTTTGGCACATACCCAGAACGGGTTTACTTCAGAGAGGTGATTCGTTACAGTGCTTCTCTCATGCATATAGTCCCTTGAGATCCACAAAGACGGTTTCTCTCACCTATTTCACCCTGATAGCCGAAATTCACATGGAGGTAAATGTTCCCACTTAAGCTGAGAAGTTCTTCAGAAAGAACATAGTCCTTGGTGCTTGTCTGTCAGCCCATGCAGACTGCCCTGGCCACTGGGCACACAGACTTTCTTTGTCCTCTTTCTGAGGAACCCACATCTCCTGGTGCACAGACAGTTGGGAATTGTAATTCAAGTCTGCGTAGTTTGCTATGGGAACCATGTACCCAAAAGTTATGCTCAACACTATTCTGCTTCAGTCCTCTTGAATTATGTATTCACATTTTGGAGCAAGAGTTCAAAGCATGGAAGGTCAAGCTTTGGCATGTATGCAAGCAAAGGCAGATGTATTTTTCTGCATGCTTCATCAGCATGCATGCAAAGACCAATGTGTGCACTCAAGCCCTGATTTCCTTGAGGAAATGCATATGCACTTAAAAAACTGCTTTGTTATTCATTCTGAAATGTCAAATAGGGAGGGAAGGGAGCAGAAAATGGGCTGCTAAGAGAGTAAGAAAATGTGAAACCAATAAAAGAGGTTATAAATAGACTTTTGAATTGGTTGCATTAAACAGCATAATTAGCACTCAGTTGTATTTTTGACCTATGATACTGGAACACAGCAAAATATTCAATATATGCTTTTGGAGTTATTATAAACTGAGTCTGTCTGGGTTAGAGTTCAGTGCACTTCTTGTGAAAGTACAGCATTGCTCCAGTGTCCTGGTGATTAAGAGAAGCTGAGGATTTCATTTAACTTGACATAACTTGTAGTAGATGAACCGATGTGAACTACCTTGCAGTATTTAGGCCGGTGCAGTTTGTCCTTTATTCTGCAATGCACATTCCTGGGAAAGAGCTATGCCATCAAACTCTTCACAGCATTGCTAGCAGGACCTCTCCATCTTCTGCTTATAGAAGGGCTATGAGGGGAAAGGCAAGAAAGGATTGACTCTTCTCTGTACCAGACATTAAAAAATGCAACTTCTTTCTGTACTTCACAAAGGAAATACACTTTCATATTTCACTTCTAATTCTAGCTTGCTGTATTGAATGATTATGTGCCCTAAGCACCTGTTCAGCTACAATAACACACATTTTACAACCTAGCCTATAGTCCTCAAGATACAAGGTTGCTATGAAGAATAAAAATTAAAAATGACTGCAAAAAACACTGTCTAGGCCAATTGCATACTGAGAAGTTAAAATTATTACATAGGTCCAGAGAAGTCAGTACTGTGATTATCGCTGCTAGTGATGGTCTGAAACCCCTAGTTCTACACTGAACTGAGGGAAAGCTTGAAGAGAGGAACTTTCTATAGCCAGGAACCTCTCAAGAAGCCAGGAACCTCTCAAGAAGCAGGTAATTTCTTAGGCTGTATCTCTATAATCTTTGATAGCTAGGACTGAGTTTGGTCTTGAATTTGCCAAATAGAGTCACTCATGCAAACTGAATCCACACTGCTGGCCCTCATTTGCCAACAGAACATTAATTTTGTCCTCACACACTTAGCAAGGGCAAAATCAGATATCTTTGTCTTCTGCACCTTTGCACAACAGCAATTTTTTGGACCATAAGCTTTGACTAAGCTGACCAACCACTTAGCATCTATCACCCAGCGTATTGTACACTGCAAAAGGTGATGCACAACATGGGCCAGAAGCTTGAGCAGGTCATTGGTGGTGGCTGCAGACAATCCCTCATGGCAGACAGGTCATAACTTCAACCTTGCAGTCTCTATCATGGAGAAATGCCATTTCTGGAGGTGAATGACCATGACACCTCATTTTCCTCTACACCAATACAATCAATAGCAAGTACAGAACATCCACACACAATGGGCTATCTTCAACAGACTATGGCAAGAACCTGGCATTACTTTACCTACAGTGTCTCCATACTGCCATCCTAGTGTTCAAGAAAGTAGCCATCATCCTCTGCAGTGTGGACAACCCAATTTTTATGAGTTCTTTGGAAAGAGGTGGAGAAACTCAGAGCTGGTGTGTTATGTCACCAGTTACACACTCCCATCACAGATGTAATCCATGGCTTTGCTCTGTTGATGTCTTGAACTTTGCAAAAGTCTGAGATGCCGGTCACGTATGACTCTTCAGTGAGGGTCATAATTATGTGAATAGAGAAAGACTGTCACTGCAGCATAATACAGACCCTGGTGGATTAGCAGGTTTGATTGATATATTTAGAAAACAGGGCATATTTGATTTGATACAGTCCAGTATACAGGTACTGACCTGCAATGTAGGCAGTGCTGTACATCCCTGCTGACTCTGGGGAATATCAGTCCATAAACTTTTTTGGATATGCTCATAAATTTAACAGCATGCTCATGGAGCTTCCGTTGGGCTGCTTTGCTAGGAGATCACAGACTTCATTTGTTCACTTAGGTAAAAGGTTCCTAAATCCTGTACACATTAAGCTCGCATGCTGTGTACTGCATAGCTTCTGCTAAAGAAGGAACTCACTCTTGTAACAGGACCATCACTCAAAACAGTGGCCTTCATTGTGTTGTGAGAGTCCATACATACCTACATTACCCACACATGCCATGGTCATCAGGCATATTATTTCAGTCCTATTTCTGCCTGTCGGGCTGAAAATACCACACTCTTAAACACCTCTTGCTCTTTCAAAAATCACCAAAAAAATTATCCCCAAACTTTCTGTCTCTCTATCCCTTGCATACAACGTTTGAGCTGGCACATGATGACCAGAGATCTGTCTGGACTTTCCTACTGATTCTTCAAATAAAAATTCTATTGTAAAGGAAAGTAGCTCTTAATCATTCTTTCCTTGCCAGTGCTCTCCCCTCACCCTCTGAGAAAAGCTCTCCACATGAGGCTTTTTGACAAATTTCTCTCCTGGTGTCCCAGTGCCCAGATGCCCTGCATGCCACACTCTAGCACAGCTGTGGCCAAAGGGTGAACAAAAACTGAGAAAATTTAAATGAGAAACACAGGCACATTAAATAAACAAGACATATGTACAAAGTGTAATGGAAAAAAGTAGTCTGGACTCAAACACCAAGGACACAAAGCCAATGTGCTCATTCCATCACAGTAAGGAAAAGTAACAGAAGCAAAATAGGGCCAGCTGAGGTCAACGCATTATGTAGAACATAAAACGAGAACAGTGTGTATTTGAGTGAGCAGAGCTTTGTCCCTGTTCAGCAAATACTCTAAAGTTAAAGTGCCAGGGCTACCAGCCTTCATCCACTCCAAAATATTGAGGATAGAGTGAGATTTCCTAAAAAGCTCTTCCATAAACCTAAGATAAATCTTAAATGTTCAGCAAAAGAAAGTAAACCCCAGAAAAACCAGTGGAGTGAGCAATCCATCCAGTGCTGTGAGGACCTAAATTGTTTAGGAGGATTCTTTGCCAGAATCTTTCCTCAGTAGACGTTTCCATATCTACACTCTGGGCTACTCCATGGGTGACATCACCCAATAGTGGCAAAAGTAAAGATGAATTTTGCCATTGCCTCAAAGCAACACCAGCTTGTTTCCATTTCCAAGTGGTAGGGACAACATGAGATACTCATCTTCCTGGGATATCAGGATCAGGAGCTGCCACACTGTGTGCTGGACATAACTGTTAATCCCCAAACGAGTTTTGTAAACTCAGTCTGGCACTGAAGGCCCTCAAAACTCTGCACACTCCCTTATAGTGTTGTTTTGCCAGTGCCCTCATCTTACTCCAGACATTGTCCTTGCCCTGGCTGACTTGTCTGGAACTCTTCTCCCTTTGTCTTGCAGCTGCACAATCCTGAGTTTATGAACTGCAAATTCTTTCAGAATGGGATGAGCCCATATTTCTCTGTGGAGAAAAGAAAAAGCCACTTATTCCTGGTATCTGCAATGCAGTTGTTGTTTTCTGAGTGTGTAACTGCATTCAGATACCTCAGTAATTCTCTAGATACATAACTAGCAAGAAAGACAGACCTTCTCCCATCAGAAGCCAGCAATTTGGAAACGTCACAGTTGAGCCTGTGCAGCTTAGTGTGCAGACTGCCTGCCACACTGGAGTTTGCAGTCTGTCTGCCCAAAGGGAAACCCCACCACTGTCATCTGAAATGCCACTAGCACCATCCCATGCCGGTGCAGTCCTTGCCTTGAGAGAGCACTGTGTGCCAGAGCAGCAGATGGACTCTTCCAAAACACGAAGCTGGGCTCTGGAGGAAGAGCTGTGAGAGACTGAGCCAGAAAGGGAGAGGAAGGGAACACCCATGCCTCGCAATCTACCACAACTGATGTCAAGTGTTGACGCAACACTTTATTTTGTGAGGGGGGAGGAGCACATCATATATTTTCGTTTTAATTCCAAAATAACAGCAGTGCCACCAACTCCATTGGTAAAAAGGTTTTCCTGGCTGTATCTGTAAACTGGCCATGCAAGTGCCCATATTCTAATTGCTCAGTTAATACTATGGGCCATGACAAAGGCAGTTCAAACTGGAAGGCTGGCTTGCCTGAGCTGCTTCATTAAATCAGTATGCCAAGAATGAAGCTACTGACATTCTTAGAAGTATTGGCTGAGAGAAAACACAATGTGCTGCAGTGATCTTAGGTCCTGGCTGCTTGTGGATACCCTCTTCCGCTGTTTTGCATGTCCTGCCTCCCACATCAAGAATCCCTATGCAGAGCTGATGAGGCCCTGACTCATTCTCTTGCAGCCCCAATGCAGTACAATAAAGCCATTTATAGGACATCCTCTCCAGACCTATGCAAGAAGTACGTTTGACTTCATCCAGCCACATCTTCAGGAAATAGTTTGTGTTATTAGCCTGTACTGAGTTGAAAACTGAACAAAACAGAATTTGTTCCTGGAAAGATAAAGACAAGCTAAGAAATGTATAAAAGTTCACAAAACATTTAATGATGGAAACAAGAACTGTTTCCAATCTGAGTCTCTTGATTCTTCACATCTAAATCAGCAGGGCAAAGTATACTGAAAACAAATTCTGGTCTATGATGGGACCTCATTTCTCAAACAGTCACACAGTGAAAGTGAAGTTTTTCGCTGCCCAAATTTCAAATACAATTCTTTGCACAACCATACATGAGGGGAAGATAGTACTACCTTCAATTTACCAGCAACTTTGAGCTGCTCATTGTTAGAGCTATTTATAATTTTCTTCCGTCTTGCATGACCCTCTGCCAAATCTTTTATGAAGCTGCAGCTTTGATGACCAGAGAGTAAGAGTTCTGCTGAGATCAACTGAAGAGATGAAAGACAAACTTTGGCTATTTTCCTCGTCTTCATTTTGTTTTTTTCCAAGAGGGAAAAAGCAGTTTCTTGCCCTTTGACCACACCTTTTCCAGAAAAAAAAACCTACCTGCACTTAGTCAAAAGCAGCTCTTAATCTGTATGATATAGCATTGTGAGAACTTTTCATCACACTTTCACACACAATTGTCACTAAACCAGGTTATTTAAAAACTGTTAAACATCGCTGATAAACATTCCAAGTATTGCTTAATACTATGGACATTTGGGACAGAAGGGCACATTACAAAAGAAACGAGATCCTAAATTCTGTATTGCTATTGTTGTTCATTAAGAAAATAAGCATTTATAATTAGTAAAATATATAATATATATGTGAATTTACTAAATAAAGAAAATTAACTGGCATATGGTCTAGGTATAGTTAAACTCTAAATAAAACCATCTAGCAGTTAATCAGCATTCAACAAAACCTTCAGCTTCAGATGGTGCTGTAGGAAACAGAAATGCAATTCTAATCAATGTTTTATAAATTACTATTTATGTTTTCAGTTGCAGTGGTTTATAATGTCAATTTTTCAGGAATGTGCCAAAGTAGTTAAAAACACCATGGGAAAACAGATACAGAAAGGGAGGAACAAATTTTACTGCTCCTGATATTAAAAAAGCTTTCCAGTCCTCAGGAAAGAAAGATCATCCATCAAGTTAAATACTCTCCATAAATTTTAATCCCAGAATCAGCACTGGCCAAACATACTGTCCCACAGTGTACAATAACTATAAAGAACAATGCTACTGCAGATGTTCATATGCAAATGCCAACACTTTTTATTTTACTTGTTTTAATTAGGAATGGTTCTGTTATTAAATCTGTCAAAAATAGCAACGCTAAAACCATTTAAAATAAAGTATTTAGTTTGCCTGTTACTTGGTGTCAGCACCACTTCCGCCATTAAGCAAGTGTCCTCTCCTGGTGAAAAGCATCTGAGTTCTCTGGAGCTGCATGGATTCAAGCCTCCAGTTGGCCACTGTTCTCCTGCCCTGGCTGGGACAGGAGAGAGAGCAGGGACTCAAGAGCTCTGCCTTTATCAGCAGCTACTACAGTGCAACGGCGTAGTGCAGGGCCATAGAGTGACACAGTTGGTGTTGAGGACCTCATATTCACAGCATTTGTACCCATCCACACCCGCAGCTCGCTGGGTGAGATCCCAGAGAGCAGCCTCCACTTCAGTTGCACCCAGAAGAAATCCCCCCTGTGCACTCCAAGATCAATCCATGCCATGAACCAAAGGGCGGGCGGAGAGATGACTGGGAGAGTCCCTTCAAAAGTGTGCTACTGAAGTGAACTGCTAATACAGACACACCCTAGAAGTCATCCCCTGCAACAAATATCTAGGAATATTTAGAAAATTAATTACACTAGACCTCTTTTGTTAAAATATGGTGCTTGTTCCCCTGATGGGGGCAAATATGTCATAGAGACATGGAATAATACTACCATCAGATTTCAGAGAGCCACATCCCCCATGGCATGCTCCGCAGGCACAAATAAGTGGGAGAAAGTATATTAACATAGATTACCATCAAAAAGACTTAATTACCTGAAGTTAAATACCAATTAGAAGAAAATAGTTCAAACTAAATTCAAACTTTTAATTGCATTATCTATTTTTTAAAACTGCCATGACAACAGTGTATTTCCAATTTCCATCCTACAGTAGGATGTAATGGGTAAGTAATTCAGTATTTGCCAGTAACTGCCAGTTCCAAAATACGTCTTCTGAAATGGCCAGTTCTGAAATACTCTCTGTTTCATGTAGGGAATAGCAAAGGGAACTCTGTGTTAAGACTGGCTCATACATGGTTATCAATAGCCGATGCAGCGTATTTGAGAGCCTTGCTTTCCCAGGTAAGTCTTCTACTCTACACTCGTTGTCGTTCTGCCTGGTGAGCTGAAGAAACTGGGCACCACGGAGCATAAAGGATGCTCTGAGTTTGGCAAAACTGTAAATCTTTGTTCTGCATTTTTATACATTCATTTTACTTAGAAAAATGAAAAACATTTTTGTGAATATAAAGAGCACTAGTTTATTTCTTCCAGTTATATCAGTTTGTCAAAGAAAGGATATTACCTCTCCCGCAAACCTTGCTTTACTTCTATCCTTTGACTGTGACAGTTGTAATTTTATTAGTGTATCAATACGATTCCAGAGCTACTTGGGATTTTTGCACAAAGATTTGTATAAAGTCTGAAATTACATTTAGGTTAATGCACAGAGGTAACATTTTACTATGTTTCATGAATAAAGTGAATAAGATTAGGTAATATAATCACATGGTGAAATATTAGAATTCTAGAGAGCATCATTTTTTTTATTACAGGTAGAAGCATCTTTGAGTTTCCTTTTGCCACACCATTAATTTACTAAAATGAAAGTGTTATCTATTTCAAACAGCAGCTCATTTAAATTAAACTCATCAGCCATAAGCTTTAAGTTTCAAATGCCATTTCCTATCTGTGACACAGAAACGGAAAACAGTTTAAGAAGGTTTGCAGTCTTGCTTGTAAAAAACATTTTCAATCAACATCTATCATACACAAGGTAGTACAGGACTTACATGAGTTATATCCAAGGAATTTTACTCCATATTCAACTTCCAAAGCTAAAAGTTAATTGCCTAACTCCAGTAGAAAGCATTTTGAAACACCCCCAAAAATTCTACATAAGGTAAAGGGCAGACTTCTTTCTATTTTACTTTCAGGTGGATACATCACTTAGTCTATCAACAGTATGGGAGGTGGAAGGCAGCTGACTGAAGAAACAACAGAAACAAGATTTTAAAAAATATTTTCAGAGCATTGACTGTGCTTGAGGATAGACCTGCCTGACAGGTTTATATTCAGACAAGGGCAGTTCATCAACATATAGAATTTACCTGTGAAAGGGTTGATTCCTGTAACATGAGTGTCAGAACTGGGCATGATTCCTGCACCTCACTGCAATTGAGGAACCAGGAGTTAGGGTAGGATCTCAGCTGCACGAGATGAGGCAAACAGACCAGGGGCAAATACCTGTTCTGTGTGATTCAGACCAGGTATTTGAATATCAGTCTTAAAGAGACCAGCTGAATGCCACAATAACCAGGCTTTTGGATGCTACATGGCACTATCTCTTCAGCCTCTCTAGTTGGAGCTACTCTACTTTCTATGAACAAGTCAACATCAGTACAACTGTCTGGACACAGATTTCCCACACCCAGATGAGTGTCAGTGGCTAGCTATTAAGTCTTTATGTTATTCTCAGTCCTTGGCAAGAGTAAGGTAAAGGCCTGCTGTTCACCATAGCGGGAAGACATGGGATCATATGCCAAAACATACATAGCAGAGACCTTGGCTTTCCATGTTTCCAGCATCCCCAGTAACCATCATAGATCCTGGTTATGAGAAGAAAACATTCTTGGCCTCCTTCTATCAGTAATCATGAAGTACTCAGTAAAATCTTAAATTCATTGGAATGCAGAACGGAAAAAAACCTTTTGAAATGGAAAAAACCAGATGTCTCTACATTTAGAAGGCAAATCCCGTTTCAAATGCATTTAGATGGTAATCAAAATGCTACTTTAAGAGCCTAAAATTAGGCTCTTCAGATCTATAGCAGGAGCTAGAGGTATAACCTCCTTATATCCTTATATCCTCCTTAATTTTCCGGAGCTGAAACATGTTATTAAATTCTAGTTTTAGAAAAAAGCAAGAGCATAGGTGTGGACTTAACACCACATTTTCAAGCTTATCTATGATCTGGGTTATCTGGATTTCTAGACAGTTGATTTAAGACAAACAGATTGATTTTCTGAAGACCCAATTAACAACATGTAAGTCAGAAAGGTGCTAAAAATCCATTAATTAATAAACCATTTCTTTCATTAATAAATAACTTTATTCATTATTACCCAATTACTGAATTTACTAGCATTGTTTGTATTCACCATTTATTTCATAATTAATAAAACTTTAGCCCTCATCAAAGTTTTACTACATAGACAACACTGTAAATATTTTCTTCAGGACATTATAGATTTATATTTCTTTTGCCCAGAGAGGTGGTAGATGCCCCATCCCCAGAAACATTCAAGGCCAGGTTGGATGGGGCTCTGAGCAACCTGCTCTGGTTGGAGATGTCCCTGCTCCTTGCAGGGGAGTTGAACTCTATGACCTTTGAAGATCCCTTCCAACTCCAACGATTCTATGATTCTATGATTCTTTTCTGCATTTAAATTATTCAATTTTTTTTTTCCTAAATGACATGTGAAGTCTGCTATATTTTGGCTACAGCGAAGCGAACAACTGATCTTTTTTTTTTTAACAGAGTATTTTTCATGTGGTTTAGTTCAGTACAATTAAAATATTTTATAAGGAATTCAGATTCAGCCAGAAACTTAACCATAGGTCATTTTTTGTGGAAATCTGCATGTCAGCTAACATATCTAATCTCTCATTACAGTCAACAGAGATGCACTGTGAGGTTTGGTTGCCTAAACATACATGTTTAGGATGAGGGGTAATGGTTTAAAAATAGAGAGAGGCAGAGGCAGATTAGATGTTATGAAAAAAATTTTTACAATGAGGGTGGTGGAACACTGGAACAGGTTGACCAGAGAGGTGGCAGATGCCCCATCCCTGGAAACATTCAAGGTCTGACTGGGCAGGGCTCTGAGAAACCTGATCTGCTTGTAGATGTCCCTGCTCTTTGCAGAGGGCTTGGACTAGATGACCTTTAAAGGTCCCTTCCAACCCAAACTACTCTATGATTCTATGATTCTATGATTCTGTTTAGTGTGATTTGAGGCACTGTGGAGTACCTGAGTTGGCCTCCTGACTCTGCAATAGAACGTCTCTTCCGAGTCCTGTGTCATGTCTACCAGGCCTATGCACTTTTTCAGTACCCTAATACATTGCAAACTGTAGTCAATGCCTATCTTTAGGGACCTTAATCCCACCTTTATTCAGTCAATGGAGTCTGGAAAATTGTTTGGGTGACTAAATGCAAGTTTATACTTAGGGCAAGCTGAATGACCGTCATCCGCATTGGTCAGAGCTCCATTAGCTGTAGTAGGAGCTGGCACGTCAATAGCCATAATCAAGACGTGAATACCAGGCACATAAATCCAGAACTGAATCTCAAAACTGAAGTGAGATTCCAATGTTTTAATTTATTTCAAGAAAATAGTGAAAAGCTTGCTTGAGTTGAAAAACAAATACATTTTATTTAGGAACTGTCAAAACTCATCTTTGAATAAAATAATGGAAAAGTTCTATTTAGAAACTGTCATGAAAAATGCCACTGTAAAGTTGGGGTTTATTTGCTTTTTAAAACACATTTTAGAAAATCAAAATTATTTTGCAAAGCATTTTGATGTTGGAAAGTCTTAAAATTATCCTTGCAAGTTTTTGTAAAAAACAAGAACAAACCCCATAAAATTTCCTGCTGTCTTTGTGATCATGAATTGCAAAGCATTAAGGATAAAAACAAGGTCTGATTTTATCTATGTAGATTATATAGAACATGTTGTCCTTGCCCAGATGCTGTCATGTTGCTTCTCTTAAACAAAGCATTTGACAAGAGTAGGTGGGAGGGCTATATAGTATACACTTATATTCTCATGGCTTTTCAGACAACATATTATATCCACAATCAAAATTTAAAAATACAGTTTGAATTTAGAATAAGCTAACCATAATGGCTTAATAGCTTTCTATGTTCTGGACTAGATTAGCTGCATATTTTAGCTATAGAGTAGTTTGATGGAATAAAAAATTTCTCATTAATTTAAGTTTCAAACACCATGGTATCTATGGAATATAACTTCTCATTCATCAAGATGTTGTGCCTTTTACAATTACATTTGTGCAAACCCTATCAAAGTAAAATATAATTACAATTGTTTTGAACTGCTCTTTAATGTTTTTTTTTTCCAAAGCACTTTGAATAAATGCAGGCTCTTTCATCTAACAAGTTGATTATATTTTGATTAAATGTATTTCCAAAATAACTCCAACACAAAAAAAATAATAATCCAAAAAGCTTTAATCTTGCCTCCTAAGCAATGCATTTTTATGTCAAAAATTTGCCAATGAATATCAATCTTACCTTAGTAAGAAAAGGGCATTAGTAGACAGCAAGCTGAGCACGAACTGGGATGTGTGCTGGCAGCAAAGAGGTCCCAACAGTGTCTGGCGTTGTATCAAGAGAAGCATGGCCAGCAGATCAAGGAAAACTACTATTTGCCTCTACTCTGCTCTTTTTAGACCATATCCAGATTATCACAACCAGTTTTTGGGCCCTCAGTACATAAAAAGCACCAACAAACGAAAGTGGAGATCCCCAGCCTGGTTGGGGGCTGAAGCACTTGCCTTGTGAGGAGAGGCTCAGGGATGTGGACAAGTTCAGCCTGGAGAAAGGGTGGCTTTGGAAGCACCTAACAGCTGCCCCCCAGTTCCTCTAGGGAGGTTAGCGCAAAGATGGAGCAAGCCTCCTCACAGCAGTGAATGAGAGGAGGACAAGAGACAATACATATCCTGAAGCAAGAGAGATTCAGGCTGGGTATAAGGAAAAACTGTTCCCAGTGAGGACCTCCAAGCAGTGGAAGAGGCTGCCCAGAGGCTGTGCAGTCTCCATCACTGCAGGTTTTTGAGACTCAACTGAATAAAGCTCTGAGCAACCTGATCTCAGCTCAGAGCTAACTCTGCTTTGAGTAGGAGACTAGAGTCCTCCTGAGATCCTGAACTCTGGCCTGAATTATCCTGTGATTCTGTGCTCCTATAATGTTTTCCCTCCAATAAAAGAATCCTAGTAGCCAAGCATGTAAGTTATATGACATTAACATTTATGAAGGAAATATGACCTTATCATCCAAGAAGCAGTCCTATTTGGCTACAGAAAAAAAGTGAACAGCAATGGCACTAGCCTCAAACCAAAAAAAAAAAGTATTACAATTCCTCCTGAAAAAAAATCTGTGCAATAAAAACAGAAGGGATTTGTTTGTGCATAGGACTTCTGAATTTCAGCTGACACTGTTGCTCCAGCTAAGACTTTACAAATGCAAGCAGTCAAAACTTCACTTGACATTTACAGTAATTGTAATGTATAATACTTTTTGCAGATGATTCAAGAAGAATTGATACCAACTCAAAAATCATTCAGGAAATAAAAGTTAATACGCATGTTTTTCCAGAAGTTAAGCCTGTTCCAGTACAAGGATGACACACGTCATCTTAGAAAAGAAGACAAAGAAAAGTCACATCCAAATTACTGTGATTTTGATCTCCTGGAAAGTTAACCTTTCTATAAATAGAACAGGATTAGAAAGATGAAAGAGCAAAAAGAAGCTAATAGACTCACCATAATACATGCTGAAGGCCAGTGCTACTCTTATAATTATATGCCCACTTTTGTGACAATATGAATATTCCCCTTTTTTAATGATCAGTGAAGACAAGGAACTTCCAAGAAGGAAGAACGACAAGAGAATTTGAGAATTGTTATGACTGAATTCGCTAAGATGCTCAGATACATATTTGAGCCTGTCAGCAAGTTATCCCTCTTTAACAGGAACTATTCAATATTTCATAAAAAGCCCTATGTCCTATCCTGAGACTAATCTGCACTCTTTTCCAGCTTGTTATGGTAAACAGAAATCAGAAAACAGATAAATCCTGGAAGAAAGAGTAATACTCAGGGACCTTTGTGCAGTAAACCCAGACTGAGGCTTCTCCCCCCACCTGCCCTGCACTGAGAAGTGCAGGGGCTCAGATTAACATTCATCCACATGGATTTGATCACCATGCTACTGGCCACTCTGAGGAGACTGAGTCTCTCACTAGTTTTGATCAGAAATTCTTTCCCACAGATCAGAAACATTTCTCAATGAAAGTTTAATCAAAAGTGATGCATTTCTGAATGTTTCAGTTTTCTCAAAAAAAAAAAGTAAGAAAAAAAGTTTTGTTGCAGGCTTCCCAACAAGGTGCAAGCAAAGGTCCTTATTCTCCTTAAATAATTTGTCATCCTTTACTTTCCAGCCTCAGTCAGTCTCTTCAACATCGAATGTCCTAACAAGTAAGACTCAGATGTGAAGATGCTCAGAATTTGCCATGTAATTTTCATTTTAAAAAACCCAACTTTCCTACCATTTGCTTTTAGCTGATGTGCTCACCTGGCAGTTAGCACTCTCATGGTTTGCTATCACCTTCTGTCTCTTCCCTGTTTGGTCTTAGATCTGCTTCTTCCTCCTGAGCAGTCCACTTGACCTAACTTCAGTGCTGTATGAATTTCAATGTCGTCCATAACCTGTAATATGGCCTCCTTGGACTTAAGATTTGTCAGTGTTTTGGTGATCTAAGATTCATGCAAATGGCTAAGGATGCCTTAGCAGGACCAAAGGCAGGGGCACAGCCCAGTGCTGGATGACATTGCAGAATTCAGGCAGAGGGGATGGACAGCAAGTGGAAAAAGGCATCAGTTTTCATTTCTCCTGTGGTATAATCTGTGGCATTTGCTGCTTCTCCCGTGGTCTTCTCTTCTTGTGGATCTCCTTTAGGGTTATAACCATCTTGTAGAAAGTACAAAGGAGTAGATAATCAACATCTCACTTCTTATGCCTATCCATGAAGGGAGTTCTTTCACCAGAGCCAGGCTACAAGTCAGAGACAGCCTTTTTCTCTTGGATGTCAGAACAAGGGGCCACATTTAGGTCAGGTTAGGCATCCACCCAGTTTACCCTCCAGAGACCCACATACCACAACAACTTTTGCTTTGCCTCCATGATCATACCAAGCTCAAAATAGTTTAGGCAGTGCTAAAGAGACTCTGAGTTCAACAGATATTGTGCTGACCTAAATTTTGTTAAATATATATTCTATGTTTAATATTCTGTTAAATACTGTAGCTAATGCTGATTGAGTGCTCTCCAGTTTTACAGCTATACAATCCTTTTTTTCCTGTGAAATACTTCAACATATGTGTCTGACAAGCATAAGAGAGCCTACAGGCTGCCTCCCCATCACTGACATGATTGTTCATTCAGTCTCCAGCAAGCACCTACAGAGAGCAGCTAGAAGAATACTTTTGGAAGGGCTATATTCTGCAGTGCCCCACTTTCTCTCAAAACAGGGAAGCTTTGTATTGTTGATGAGACTTTGACACAAATCAGCATTTGGAACTGATGGATGCACTTGGATTCTTTGATCAACAACCACTGGAGAAACTAGAATCAGCAAAATTTTTAGACCTCTGCAGAGCAAATAACTACATCCATTTCACAAAGGCTGTAAAATGGAGGACAGCTTTTGGGACTGGATATAGTTTCTCATGCAGCTTTGCTTAGTATTTTTTATTGACTTCATTAGTATTGTCTTCAGTTTTCTCCTTGGTCATTCAGTCATTGTACAGAGAAGACATTAAATTAATTTGGCCAGTTCTTCACTGAGTTTCCTGACTTTGTGTTTTTCCTAGGAGCCTTGAAAATAACTGTCATCTCTAGCTAGAAGGCCTTGAAAGATGAATTTGACTTACACTCATTCCTGGGCCTTTCCAACCATTACCGGCAATCTATCAAGGAGATTTCTGGGTTGATAACCCCATCAATGTCTACTAAAAAAGGAAATATATTTCATCCGAGGCAGTGACTATCTTCACTAAGTTAAAGCAGGTCTTCACTTTGTGGTGAGGGTATTTTAATGCTGTGTTTAGGGAGGAATGGACTTCACACGTAAAACTCTCCAAATATTGTGAAATACCATATTAGACCAACTGGTTTTTGAGTTTGAAAAATGTTCACAAACCCTGTAACAGATGACTGCCTATATATGCATATGTCATTTGACGTTTGAAAGTGTCTTCAAAGATGGATTATACAGGACTGGAGTAACCACCAGTTGTGCTATGAACAGCAATTGCAGAATGCCACAACACCTCCTCTGCAGCCAGCTGCCCTCAAAGCAAGATGTCCATGGCTGCGTTCAGTGTGGGATCTTCCATAGCTCACAAGAGAATGCTGCATCATAGAATAAATCTAAACAATACTTCCACTGACTTATGCTGTTATCAGTTTCTCTGTCAATCAAATGATAGTTTCCCTGAATTTGCATAAATCTAAATGCTGGGACAAAACATGTTTAATTCTATTTAGATTTCTGGAATTATATTTGCATCAAATTGGTATAAAAGACAAGAAATGTGGCTCTGTAATGAATGACACTAGCACAGACTCTGTTGCTTTACTCAAATGGGAAGAATAGAGCATATGAAGGTTTTTGGTTACAAGGCAGAATTCAAAGACAGTGTATAGGTCACTTTTTGGTTACAAGTCAGAATTCAAAGACAGTGTATAGATCACTTGTTTCTTAAGGAAAAAAAGAAAAAAAAATTTTCATCAGTCAGTTTGAAGTATCAAGACCATCTCCTAGCTGGACTTACCATGCGTACAAAGGTCCCCAAATCACTTTTAGAAAGATTATAATGGAACAGCTCACAACGTCAAGAAGTTACCTTATCACAGATGAAAGCTGCTTAAAATCTCAGCTCCTGGTTAACATACTATGCTGGCGATGTGTGCCTGCTGTGTTGACAGATTGTCCCACCTTGGACCTTGCCATCAATTTCATTCAAAATAGCTCTACCCTAGAAGCTCTTTAAAAATGTAATGTTTGAAAACATTTCCAAGAGCTTTCTACTTATGTTATTGCACTTTGCATTACAGAGCAATGATTGGTTAAGCCTCTTCTTTTTGTAACCCAAGACCTGGATAATGATTGTTTAATGTTAGTTCATTTATTACTGAAAAATTTAATACAATGTAGCAAATTTAAATACTTCTTTAATTTTTGGGTGTTTTATAATATAGTCACACCTGCTGCCAAAGCAGAGTCTTATTAATGCTCATTCAGTTTGCTTAAGTTGCAAAAAGAATGATAAAACTGAGCCCTAATAGGCAGTGGATGTCCTAATGAGCACAGCTGTGTCATAAAGCCAAAAGGTTCCTGAAACAATCCAAAGCCCAGACCTTAGATGGCATCATCCATACCACTTCCACACAGTCAGACGGTGCAAATGGGATAGTAGTGTCTTCTTTCTCTTTCTGCTATTTTAGGGAGAGACATAAAAGTTGAATCCTGCCTCTTTGAGTTCAAGGAGCTCTGGTTTTCTCCTTGTGCTGGGAACTACCTCAATCACAGCAAGTCACCTCACTGCAGATATCCAAACAGCATGAATGATCTTAAAAATTAAAATGACAAAACTGAGGAGATAAATTTAATAATAGTATTACAAAGTAGTGGTTCATGTCTCCTAAAACTGTTTAACCTGTCTCTATTTCCAAACTGATCAGAAAAATACAAAAATTAACATCCTTTATTAATCTGATCTTACTATTGTGAAGCATAACCTGCTGTCACAAGGCACATTACAATTTAGAATGCCATGCTACACAAGGTAAACATGCAACTTTTTTTTTTTCCTGACACTCAGAAAGCCAGATTATTTGCCCACCTGTCATAAGAAATAATCCACTCAGGTTTCTGATACAAAAATCATAAGGATATGAATCTTAAGAATACAATTATCACTCAAAATCAGAAAAATAAGCCTTTAAGAAAAACAACAAGCCAACAGCAAAACTCAATAAATGGATAGAAAAAGGAGCCTGATGAAGTGGAAACAAAAAAGCCAACAAAAAACACTGACAGAAACATACACCCAGCACCAGAATTTTGCTTATTGAATAATGGGAAGATATTAATCTACACTGTGAAGAAAGAAATGCAACAGTTGCAAGAGGGAAATATTTTCAAAGGTGAGGAAAGGAAGTGTTTAAGACTTAACTAATCAAACAGCTTATCTGTCATTGTATGCTTCAGAAATCTATTTGCATGGATGCCAAGGAGCTTATTAAATACTACAGGGAAAAACATCCCCTACAACTAACTGAAAAAAAAAGCTGCCAATATCTAAAATAGTATTAGAGTTTCATTGAAGACTACTGGGCTTTTACCATTGATTTCAAAAAGATGAAGGTCACGTGTTATTTCAATATACTTATGCGGATGTTCTTTTTCACTAGAAAAAGAAGTCAATCATCTTGATTGTTAAAGTGGGGATCAAAAGCCATCAATCAAAACTGTTCACAAGCACCGAGGTTTCCTGAATTTTGCAAGATCACCAAGATTGCTTACCCCACGCCTGAATTGAACGCCCTAAATTAATTCTGCTTCTCTAGAAAATGATATGATTTGAGGGCACTCCCATGACACATTGCTGGCATCTCCAGTAATAGGGGTCATATCAACACCATATATTTTCAGACGCATTGTTGATATCATTAGCAGTTATAGACTTAACTACAGATATAAACAGGACTTTACTCCAGACCAGAAGAAAATCTATCGAGACCTTTGAGGCCTCACAACTCCATTGCATTTAATAAAATAATTACAGTGTCACTAGCAAGTAAGTTTTGTTTCAATAACAGCCTTGCAACTAGTTAAAGAAACAAAAGCACGTTTCTGGCTTTAGCTCAGTGTTTACACAAATGCCCTTGCTTCACCGTGCCATTATCCACCAGTACTGTAGGCCATTACTAGAACATGAGCTCTCACTCCACTAATGTTATGGCTTAGAGAACATATTAAGATGTGGTGTTTTCATATGGGAGATACCCATACATCTTCCACAAGTAATTACACTACCAGTTACCCTTTTAAAAGGCTCTCTTGGCTCAACTGCTTTGCCAATAGCTCTAAGCTTGGTTATATGACAATCTCACTTACGCGCAGTGTATGAGTTGATAACAAATGAACCAACCAATATGCTGGTGCTCTCTGATCAGTGACAAATCATAGAACTGAAACCCATCAAAAGAAACAAAATCTCTTTACAGAGCCCCAAATAGTTTGTTTTTTCAATTACCGAAAATAGTAGAGAGAGCAAGGAATTACTGACCCTGAAAATAGCATGTGTTCTTTTATACATTTTGCAAAGAATGATAATTATAAGGAAATACTACCACTAACTTTGTAAAGAGCTTCAGCATTCATGATGACATAAAAAAGCAGTCTTTAGCTGTAGTACAAGCATCTCCTTCATGAAGGACCAAAGCAGTGATATGAAGATACGGAATGCAGGCCATACCATGCAATACTCTAATTTGAAGATCTAATAATGCCAGGACATTCAGGCTAAGAAGTTTTGCTAAATACTCAAACACCATCTGAATTAATTCTGAAGACTACTTCTCATACTGTGAATGATATCAAATCTATTAATGAATAAAAACTGTTAACCTGAATCCTAACACTACACTTTTCTGCTACACAGTCTACTCCTTGCTCCTGAGGTGATGATTAAAAATAGTGACTGTCACTGTATCTGTCAGTCAGTGAACACACAGATGATGCAGGAGGCAGTGTGCAGAAGTGGTTTTGGACCATCAAGGAGCAGTACACAGAAAGGCTGTGAATAAATTAAGCCAAAAATATAAGCCTCAGGCTGATGTGTTTGAACTTCACTGCAAACATTCTTCATACATATTTAATTGCTCCATTGAGACTGTGACTGTTCTGGAGATGTTCCAGGCATTATTTCCATTCCATTAGTACGCTTGCAGTATGTGTACTCCTTAACCCAAAATGATTGATTCCATAAATGTCTTCCCACTTACTGACCTGAACACTAATTGAGGTTGTGTATAGATTAAAAGAGAGTCTATGCTTCTTGAAACCAGTCACTGAAATATCTTGTGGCACAAGAAGAAAGGCTACTTCTAACTGAAGACACCAAAATACTGCTTCACAGAAACATTTCAGGTAGGATGAGCTGGAAATTATACAATGGGTTGAAAAACTCTGCTAAACAACACTTTAAATAGAAGTTTAATTTTAAGTACAAAGCCCTAACTTTCTGAAACATAACGTAATCTTTCTTTGAAATATTATTATCACATACCAGATGCTTTTGTCTGTGCTTGCGTCTTGTAAATTAGTTTGCTTTGGGAGAAAGTATACATTTTTTATATTCCATAAAAATAAAAATAAAGAGGTTCAGACAATTTTATAAATTCAACTGCACACAAGGGGAAGAGCTGAATGTTTTTAAGGCCTTATTCAAATGAAGATAATGTTGTAAAGTGTAAATCATTCTACTGTGAGCCAAAACTTTTACTGTTCAAATTATTAAAGATAAGTATGATTAAATTGCGGCAGATCAAATCTTAAGTAAGTAAGCCACCCTGAGGAAACAATCCTGAAGATCTCTGTAAGCACTAGGTTAACCTGAAAACTATGGAGAGTTATAAACCCTTAGTACTTAAGACATTAAAACTAAAATCAATTGTATCACAATTTGAATGAGAAATAGCTATATTCATAATACACTTCCTTAGAGTTATGTTCATGCAGCTTGGTTAAGATTGTATCAGACACTGGAAGAATCCCTGGGAAACACTTGTATTCATATTATACTTTATTTACAGAGTTTAGAAGCACGAGTATTTTAGACTTCATGCGACAGAATACTGCAGAGAAGCTTAGACAAGAGATCTGGGCCTGCCTTTGGGAGAAGTATCATCCTGAGAACCAAGGCACTACAATTGACATTGCCATGGCATGTCCGGTCTTCCTCCAGATTCTCCATATGAAATTTCGTCAATTTAAACATTATTGCTTCCCACCTAAATTCCAGCTCATTCAACTCAATATGTAATTTAAAAGTCAAATAAGGTATTTCCAGCTTGTTTACTGTCATTGAAAACATGCCTTGCTATTTCCTTGCCCAAGACCTATGCCTCCTGCGCTATGCCGACTGGCCTTGAATATTTCAATAAATGAGGTCAGGTCAAAGCATGCAAATAACTGGAAGCTGAGCATGTGTCAAGGGCCAATATGTTACTGACATACTACTTTTGAGCAATTGAGCACGTCTCCAATTTTTTAAAAAATTGGAATTCCAGACAGTAACCTCCCTGGGGCAGAGAGTTCACTGGCACTTGAGTTGCACAATGCCCACACAAGAGAGGGTCCAAATGAGAGCATATTTAATAGCTGTTTGTTTTGAAACAATGGGCATGAGTGGTTGCTTAGAGGAAATTAATTTACTAAAAGTTTGAAACGTATTAATTTTTTCAGTTTATAGTAGAGATACCTTAGAGCACAAGTTCCAACAGTTATGTATAAATTCACATAAAAATTAAAACCAATCCATCTAAATAAAAAGTAACTAAACAACTAATAACTAAATAAAAAGTAACTAACCAACTAGAACAAGAAAGAAAAGGAAAAGAAAAAAATATCCTGTGCATTTTACACATCATGCAGTTCCCCAATGTATGAAAAAGCAGAAAGGCCCAGGAGCTTGCACTGAAGCGAACACAACTGCACAATCTCAAAGAGAATGCTTATTCAGCACTGGGAGAAAGCTGTATGTGGTATCTTTAAAATAAGAAATACCTTCTTCTTTTTATTTTCAACATATCTTTGAATAAACTAAAACTGCCATAGCAAGTCATGAAACTGAAATGAAAACCTCCTCCATATTAATGTAATATTTTGAGAATTTCTTGGCCTTTGTCTTCTACCTTCTCAATTGTAAGATATTCTTTACCTAATGAAATAAAATTCAAATTACTCTGTGGCAGAACTAGTGGATTCTGGTAGGGTCTGTAAAAAAGAAATGAGGAAGCAGCAAACTAGAATATGAGGAACAAAGCTTTCAAAAATATGTGCATTCCTCAAGGTTGAATAGAATTTTTTCCGACTGTTGTCATTGGTTTTGCCTCACACCTTCAGCCATTACAGAAAAGAAGGGCTGATGCCATTGACATGCAGAAACATTTACCCTTTGTCTGCATGAGGAGCAGCACTGTGCTCATCAATGTACCAACACAATCAGTAATTCAAAGCAAACAACAGTAAACTGCAGTCAAGGTGGTTTTTTTCTTCAAGGAAAAGATCATTCATTTCAGTAGGTAAAGAATGAGAATAGTAGGAAAATGTTTAGTACTGCATTCATAATACCTTTGTTTACTCACTGTTTACTGAAGCTCTTGATTTTGATTAGTCAGCATGACAAATTCATTATGTTCATCAGGATAAATTCCTGCTAGACAAAGTATCTCTAATATGCATGGTCTGAAATTTAACTGATTTCTGTGACTGTAAGGGCTTAGCTGCTAACATGATTTTTTTGTGTTGTTAAAAAAAAAAGCTAAAGTATCAAAACATACATTATGAAACCAAGAGCCCTGCAGGGCCCTTTTATTAACAACCTTTTGTTGTGGTTTTATTGACAATTTAATCTGCTCTTTGTTTTAAGTGTTACTTTTTCTACTGTCACGATTACAGACAGACAGCATACAATTATTTGAAATAAAAATACAGTCACAATATTCTCATTATGTTATCCAGCCTAAAAAAGATATTTTAAAGTTGAAAGTCTTGATTAAGATAGCTGTCAGCAAAATCTTTTAATTTTCCAACCCTACTGATTTTTTTAAATTAGAAAAGGAAGTAAGAAACAAAAGAAATGCTCCTTACATCTAGATCAAGGTTTTATAAAAGGCCTAATTAATCATATGTACATTCATACTTACAGTTGTGTTAAGCACATCCTGAAACATTGGTTTTAATTAAGTTTTCATTTTTATTGAGATGGCTCTATTCTGATAGATAGTGGCTATGGAGTATAAGAATCTGAAAGGGACACAATAGGAAAGGGGAGGAAGTCTGGGGACATTTAAATAATAATTTCCTGCTCCACCTTTAAGCCTAGCCTTTGCAAAAGACAGAGTCTCATCATTTTTATATTAGCCCTAAATAACTGAATTTGGATGTAACAAGTTATTTTTTTTCCTTCTTTTAAAGCATCACCAATTAAAAAGTAACTCAGCACCAGTACAACCACATTCTAGTCCTGTGCAACACTTTGGATCTCAAGCTGTGATTTCACTGGAACCATTGTTAGTCTATTGATGTTTGTTTGCCTGTTTGCACCTGCAGAACAGGATAATAAGGTAGATTGAATTTTGCTAAATTCCATTTGCAAAATTCTGTTGATGACCAAGACACAGCAGAAGTCATGTCATCAAGGATTATCAGGAAATCAAGAGTAATAAAACTTTTAAAATCAGATGCTTAATAGAAGACAACTGCCACATCCTCCTGAAACCAGTGGAAGACTTATAACTCATCCAAAGTGTCCCCAGGGAAAGCGTTCTCTGTCCTCCCTGTTAAACAATCCTGTTAGCGTCTGTGGAACAGTTCCACTTTGTTAGTACTTCCAGTTACACAGGAAACCCACAGGCCCTAAAACCAGATAGTTTCCACCCTGGTTTTCACTGGGCACAGAACAGTTTCAGAATGGCTTCTTCATGTGGGTCTGAAAGCCAAAGAACACTTGATGTGATCAGCATTTCTTGCAGTCTTTGCCCTAAGAAAGAAAGTTTGTAGTTTTTTGTATTCCTATGGGCTTTCCAGTCCAGAATGTGTAAATACTCAGTATTTACAGGAAATAAGATGATGAGTCAGGAGTTCAGCTAAGTACATTAGCAAATTCTAACGCACAAATTTAAACATGCCATTACGGAGAAATACAATTTAAAAAAAGTACTCCAGCATTCCAGGAAGGGAAATAATTTAATTGCTTTAATCATCACATTTATTTTACAAAACTGAATTGATTTTTGGAATCCAGCCATGAGAAAGTCTATGAACTCTGGCTGTGAGCACAAGTAGCTGAAGCACTCATTTTCTGATCTCCATTTAACTCTGTGGGCTTTCAGAGTGCACATCTTGCACAAAATCACTGGCTGAGGCTGCATCTTCTCCACACAGCAAGTCTTTGTGTCATGGATTCTTTAAAACTTCCCCAAAGAGACTTGAGTTCAAGTTGAACTGACCACATTTTGGGCTATGATTTTGCCAGGCCACTGCACACTGAAGCAAGAATGCAAGGCAGTTAATTTCTACCTTGATAATCTGAATGCATCCTTCTGTTGTGTGAATATTAGCTCACAGCGTGTATGCTGATCTAATTGCAATACTTGGAACTTGCGTCTTGGGGTGGCTGTCACAATTATCCAATTATATATTGTTATAATTTAACTTTGGGCATTTTTTTTCTGCCTACATGATCACATAATGCATATTATCTGACAGCAATACTCATCCGACTTTTAGAGTAGACCTAGAATGATGCCTAGGCTGGCTGAAAATGCTAAAGATAGAAAAAGATGGGTTTTTTTTTAATAACAAGTGGATTTATACTCTGGAAGAGGAAGGAAAGGAAAGCACTTAAGCAGAAAGAGGGCACTGACAAAACAAGCAGTCACATCAGTGATTGTGCTCTTCTAGAAAATCTTCCGCAGGTCCTGAGTGGAGGCAGAGGTGCCTCCTACTCAGCAAGAACTCTGTGGAAAGAGGAGAGAAGGTGCTAAAAGAGGACTTGCTGCAACATCCCTTCTACACTGGCCCCGTGCCTGAACTGAGGATTGCATCTGCCTATTTCAAATAAAAGAACTTTTGAAATCTGCTAAGGAAAATCTTTGTCTAAGAATTAGAGCTTTTCAGTTTTTGGCATAGAACGTGATTTTGTGAAGGTATTTTCATTTGGAAAGATCGTTATTACTGAAACATTGCAGACACTACACTTTAAGAAGTTTTATTAAAGCTACACATTGGATAAAATATTTTTAGTAACTATTCATGACATATCTCTTGCTCACTAACAGGGATAGAATAAAATGTACTTTTTAAAAGAGGTGAAGGTGGGTTGCCATATCCATCCAATTACGAGAGCTATGCTTAGGGATCTAGCAATTAGGTAGGAATAAAAGCATCCTCTTTTTCTAACAGGCTATCAGCTATTGAATTGCAAGTAGATACTAAATATAACTCCAAAAGCTTAAACACGCCAAGGAACTGAAAAGGCATGCTATAAAATACATATGTACTACATCAATTCACAGAATTTAAACCCAAAACAAAGGTGAAACGTCCATGGGCCCAACCCTGAACTCCACTGTAGCTAATGGTCCTTTTCTCTCTTCAGTATAACTATCTTTCAGCCAGATTGCTCTATGATTTTTTTTTAACCCCTGGGACATGAAATGTTTCCACATAAGAACTTAGCAGGGGAATGGTGTTTGTGCAAGTGTGTTAGGAGCTCCCTCCCTCACCTCTATTGCTGTCTTGTGTGTGTGGTTGTGTGTGTGGATGTGGATATGCACACGTATGCCCCACTTCCTATGAGAGGAAAGCCACTGCACTACACTCACTCTCTATCTCTGCCAACCCTTCTCTTATTCATGCAAATACAAATAAGAAACAATATATGTTTTGTTTGATCTGTAGGAGTCTCCGTCAGAAAAAAATAACTAGGATGAGACCACTTCATGCAACTTTAACAAGACAAATAATAAACCTAAACTTCATGCTAAAGTGATCTCACGATTATAGCTTTTTTTTTCAACTGAGATCTCAAAACTCCCTAAGCTCGATTTTGTCTCCCTTGAACATCTTTCCTTCTGCGAAGAAAAGTGACATAAGGAATAATTTGTCTCACCATTCTTCCTTTCACAAATAGAGTGGGAGAAATGCATGATACAGCCTTTCCAAATATAGACTGACATGGGTAAGATCCAAATTTCTTCCTTGATAGGTGAGACAAATGGGAGACTTTCACATGCACTCCCTTACATATGGATATGTTCTTTCTGCTTATGTATAAGCAATGCCACGCAAAGCATATACCTCTCATGCAGTGCATTATTAGTCCATCAATAACACACCCCATGTGGCCGCATGGGTGACCTGTGGACTGATTGCATTTCCTAAGATGCTCCTATCTCTTTGGCTTTTCCTAGAAAAGCCAGGGAAAAGTTGAAACAGGGCACGATGTTAGGACAGTGAATACTATCCTGGAAGCCAACCACCCCACAGCTGGCTTAGAGTCCCAGGTCTGCCTTGCACTTTGCCTCTTGCTTCTATGCACACTGGTAGCATTTTGGGCTATCGCTGTGTTGGAAGGAAGAAGGGAAAAAGGAAAAGGAGAGTCGAGTTCTGCCAGGGATTGGAGTGATTGCTTGTGCTAGGAATCAGTGGAGGCAGAAGCATCTTAGAGGAGGACTAAGTAATGTTTCCAGCTGAAAACAAATTCTCACTAAGGAGAGAAGATTGATGGGAGAACCCTGAATTACTGACACTGTGGTCTTCATGTGCCGAGGAGCGGGGGAAAGGCAAAAATGGATCTGACTCATATGGTTGTCAAGGTTGAACCATTACGGTGAATCTTGATCACTGTTACCTTTCCACACTAGACACTGTAAAAGCACATTGCTATCAAAATGGAAAAGTATTCCTTAGGACATGAACCAGATAGTTTGTAGAGGGTCAAACTTGGGTTTGAAAAAAAAAAAAAAAAAAGTATGAATATTTTAGATAATATGGTATTGGATGGTTAAATGAAAATTAAAAATATGTAGAAAACTTAAACAACTACCATTTGTATGAAAGAAAGTCCAGTGGTCTGGATTACAATGATTTATTTCCTACATTTTTTCATGTTAGGCAATTGTAATTCTACAGTATATTTTACCAATAATACCCAGTACATAAACTAAATAAATGCTATGAAAAACATTTTAGTCATCTCTTGACAAACGGTAATCATACTTCTTGACTGCCAGACTAAATGTAACAATTACTATTCAAGGACAGTTTTATCCTCTCAGAATATATTTAACAATGTCTGCCCAGATTAGTAGTCAGATTACTCAATATAAAACCTCTATGGAGGACCTAAGTGAATATCTTATATTGAGATGTCGTAGTTCAGCCCGGATCGGGACCAGACTACGCAGTCTCTCTCTCACTTCCCCCACCCTCCGAGAGAACAGGGGGAGATAATAGAAGAAAAAACGGCTCGAGGTTTGAGATAAGGACAGGGAGAAATCCTTAAAGTTACCGTCACGGGCAAAAACAGACTCGACTTGGCAAAACTATTCATTTATTACTAAATTACTATTGCTACTAAAACTAGCAGGATAATGAGACAGAG